>JAHWFP010175986.1:0-12674 GCA_023313725.1 Lithobius niger | reverse complement strand
TGGGAGATGTAATTCGGGCGCGCAACCATGGCAACCACACGGAAAGGGAGGATAGAGGCGTGACTTTAGGTCGCAGGCTCGGCCTTTGCTTATTGGAAAGTCCGCATAAAAGTGCCTTCAGGGAACTGCAGAATGGCAGGGCCAGTTTTTGCCTGGACGTTCTCGTGGACAAAACGAATAGCTTTTCGAACATACAGCGGGTCGACTGTGTTTACATGTGGTTGTGAAAGCTCGGTGAGTTGCCGTGTAATGCATTATGGGAGGATGTCAGAAGGAAAGCCCCCCTTTTAACCTAGGGCCCTTTTGTGGCTTTTAACCGGAATTGCCATAACTTTATAATAATAATATAAGAACAACGCTTTATTTGCCACTGGCGACAAATGGGAATAGAAAGGGTCGTGTAGTTGACCACTGACCGCTCACCCAGTTTAACAGATATAGGATAATGCCTTTTAAGTACAAAATTACGGCCGAAAAAGGAATGCCTTCAAACAGTGTTTGTCCAATAATTGTCTAAAGTTGTCCTCGGAAGGAGCCGAGACTGCTTCCTCACCCAGCGAATTTTAAGCTGGCATAACCCTAACGCGGGAAAAAATATTTCCTGCAGTTTAATTTGAATTTTGGAATTACTGCACTTTAATGTGTGACCCCTGGTATATGTAGTAGTGCAAACTTCAAAAAATGGGATATCTAATGGTAATACACTATGCAAAATCTTGAAAGTTAGGATTAGATCGGCATTTAATCTACGTAGTTCAATAGAATCAAGTTTAAGGAGTTTTAAGTCGTTGATTGTATTGTAAGTTGTGCAGACCTGGCAAGGTCTTGATGTACCGCCTCTGAACCGATTCAACCCAATCAACGTCCTTCAATAGGTACGGGGACCACACCTGGCTAGTGTATTCGAGTATAGATAATTAGGTTTCCTGAACAAAAAACAACAACGCAATGGTGGATTGGCGGTTCTCTTTCACAGTTATAAAGTTGCAGTGAGTGGAAAATTTAAGATCAGACTGCAACCATATTCCGAGATCCTTTGTAGAGTCAAGTCTGATAGCAATAGTGTAATTGAAGGATTTTTTTTCTTTTCCATAATTAAATTTCATGCATTTTTTCATTTGAACGTTGGAGTTGCCAATCCCCTGACAATGCTTCCACACGTTTTTTTTATCTCGTCCTGAAGGGAGTAACAATCTCAATTTGAAATAATAGTAGAATGCACTTTAAGGTCATCTACAATTTTTTCTTGATTTCTGGTACTATGTTTACATGTTAAGACGTTCAGAAAAATGACAAACAAAAGGGGACCCAGAATTGATCCCTGGGGGACACCACTAATGACCTTTATTTTATCAGATTTATCCTGATCAATCACCACTCGTTGTGTCCTCCCATTTATAAAAGCCTTCAGACACTCCACAACTTTCCTTGAAAAACTTAAAACTTTAGTTTAAACAGCAGTTTGCTGTGGACTACCGATTCAAATGCCTTTATAAAATCAAACAAAATGATATCTGTAGTTACGCCAAGGTTCAGAGATTCGGTTCATTTATCTAGTACGGTTAAAAGTTGATGACCAGCTGAACGGCCAGGCATGAAACCAAACGGATCATATTTTATGAATATTTTATTGATTTATATGTTTCATAACGTTACGTGTTACGTGTTTGCATAACGTTACGTGTTAAAGATGCTATGATTTTACAAGGCACTATAAGGTGACAGATATAGGTCTGCATTTTTTTGGTTGGCTACCAGTAGATCAAATTAATGGTATTTATTCCCCTTTCAAAAATGACAACGTAAGGATTATTTTAAGGGGGATAATTATTTAGCTAGATATTGTTTGTAGAAATATATGCAGAGAAGCCATCTGGGCCCACTGCATGACTTGGTTTAATATGCAATAGTACTGAAAAGGTGTCCGCAATGCTGAAATTTACGTTTGTATAAGAATGTTTGGGTGACTCTTGATATTGACTTTTTAAAAGTGGATGGGTGCCGTTATCAGCTATACCATTTTTTTGAAAGTTCGCGTTGTAAAAGTATTGCATTTTCCTTAGGATCGGTGACATATATGTCGTTTATCCGTAATGGTGGGGTAGTTCTTGGTGCATTGGTTTTTTGACGATAAAAGCGGAATAGGGCTGATAGGTTTCCCTCCGTCGAAATTTTTTCTCGCTGAAAGTAGGTACTAGTTTTGGCCAAATGTTTACCGTTGTCAGCGAATCGAGTGGCATTACCTATATACTTTCACTCTGGAATTATGTACCGTATGTATGTATGTATGTAAACATAATTAACAATTGGTGGAGATTATCTACACGAATATGTGCCCAGCCCGACGGCCGTAGCACCTTGTGGCTCTTTGCTGGTGATGTACTTCTCACAGTGGTCATCTTAAAACCGGAGTAGCAGTATTCCGTAGCCTATAGAGCAGTGACATATTATTATTATTGTGTATAATTCTATGGTGGAGCCAGTATCTGGGTTAGCTGCAAGGGGCACTGGAGGGCAAAAAGAAGGTCGTCTTACTGAAGCCAATGCTATTAGACTGGATTTCTTAAGCCTATAACGCGCGATTTTTGTTGTTGGAGAATACAACATTATTTTAAGCCTAAGAATCCGCTCTTAGAGCGCTGTCTTGACGAGAAGTGCCGTTTTTTCCCCTTACATTTTAATCTAGTGCACCTTGTAGCTATTACCTCCAAATGGTATCTCGTAGCCAATGTGACGTCACTTGACACTGCTCTATTCTTTTTACATTTATTACAATTCGCCAAATTTACGTTGGTGCGATGCAACCTATACCTGTACCAATAGTTTTAATTTTTTTGTTGTGGATTTTTATGCAAATCCTTTGAAATACCGATTCTCGAAGTTTTTTGTTTTGTTTTATTTTGTTACGACTTTCCTACAACACCGTGGTATATTCCTTTACTTTGTTTAAAAATAGGTTCCTTATTCAGTCTGGATTTCATGTAACTGTAGCGCAGTCACTATACAGGGTATAACAGAAATAATGGACCAGGGTCCACCGTTTCCTTGTATCATCTCCATTCGAAATGAAACCTGCGTTAGCTTCAGAGTCGCTAGGGGGCCGTTTGCACGTTAGTTTGATTGACCTTGACATATCCGTTCAAGGTCATCACGTATCTAATTTTCATTCGAGCGTCGTAGACCACTAATGTAAAATTGAAAGATAGTGGGAATCATTCACCAATACTACCCAGACAGACAGAACGAAAATCAGTTAATAACTACAAACGTTGTAATCGAAAGAAAACCGAAAAATAATAACCCCAGAAAAACAAGGGCAGCGTGTCAGGCAGGGAAGCATGAACAGTGAGATGTTTACATGTTTACATGTTAAGACGTTCTGAAAAAATGACAAACATAAGGGGACCCAAAACTGATCCCTGGGGGACACCACTAATGACCTTATTTTATCAGATTTATCCTGATCAATCACCACTCGTTGTGTCCTCCCATTTATAAAAGCTTTCAAACACTCCACAACTTTCCTTGAAACCCTTAAAACTTTATAGTTTAAAAAGCAGTTTGCTGTGGACTACCGACTCAAATGCTTTTTTAAAATCAAACAAACTGATATCTGTACTTATGCCAAGGTTCAGAGATTCGGTCCATTTATCTAGTACGGTTATAAAAGTTGATGACCAGCTGAACGGCGTGGCATGAAACCAAACGGATCATGTTTATGAATGAATATTTTATTGCTTTTATGTGTTTCATATACTCGCTGCCCTTTTTTTTTTTTTTTTTTTTCGGTTTTCGTCTGCACATGCGTAGCGTTTGTCATTATTCTCCTTTACCTTCTACTTACGAAATTAAAACGTCACGTAAAAATTTGGCTTACAAATCTGACTACTGTGCCTGAAAGCTAACTCTACACCTAAAAGCTGACATGTTTTTGACGGGCATTTGCATTGGTTACTACTTTTCGATTATATAATGGAGATCGCTGTTGCAGTGCGTGATAGAGGTGTGCGCCTCATTATTCTCACTGAAAAAGTGGTAAAAGTGTGCTGAAAACCGGCTGCGACTATTTCGCCGCTGCAGCCACTTGTTTGTTGTCGCAATGTTACGCAAATAAATAAGGCTTGCCAACTTATTTCCTTCGACCTTTGGACTAAATGTTTCACCACGCCCAAGTGACGAATTCGACGACATACATTCCATTTTGAAGACCGACCATGTCACTGTGATCGAGCGGTGTGTAAATGTTTATGATGTACAAAGGGGAACGGAAGTAGGTTTGCGTCCTATTTCTTACAGGCGTTCAAGTTCTGTCTTAACAATTTTAACTACATACCACTCATGGTTTGGAGTTTTTTTTTAGTCGTTATCAGTCTTTAGAAATTTTCATTAGATAAGTCATAAAAAAAAAAGAAACTTCTAAGTCCAAAAAATGGTCGGCCTTAGAGAGTAGTGATATCATTTCACCAAGAAAAGACTGCCAATTTTAACCCATTTACCAGACAACTTGACGCGTTGCCGTCTTCGTTAATTCTTTATTCTGTTTGCATTTGTAAGGCATGGAATTGCTAGTGCAGCGGTCAATGTACAGCACAGTGTTGTTTTCGAGAAACTTCCCATATTTCAACGATGAGAGTAATTTGGCTGTGCAACATTGTGTGGGAGAGTCGGTATTTAGAAGGCCTAATTGAGTAAATAAAGCCATTCAGTCGCATTAAGGCATTGGGACGAAAACCTAACAGGAAAATCGTCTAATGTGGTAATTGTCTACAGTGTCCGCGGCCTATCTTGAGTTCTCCACAGAACGAACACAGATAATCGATTGTAAGTTTTCATTAGCAGAGTGCTTTGTTGATATCCAAGATGGTTACATAAACAATGGCGGCCATCGATTAAAGCCACCCCATCCAGGAAGACGTAGCCGCTCACAAAATACTTGCAGGACTCAAGATACGCCGCGCACACAATAATACCTGCCTAAATAAAAAATCTGGAAAAACATCGAAACGGATAAATCGTATAATGGATAAGCGTATAATGGATAAACGTCTAACTAGACAATAATATAGCTGATAAACGTCTAACTGGGCAACAACATAGCTGGGGGTTTCAGCTGTTATATGTATAGCCGCAGCGAGCGCGGCAGCGAGAGCGAGGCAGGGACATTAAATGATTTTCCATCACACGAATTTCGTGTTAGAAGCTTTTACATTATACTGGTATACTGTAAACGTTCTTCCAATGCGATTCTTTCCAGTTAGTTGATTACCCCTCGCCCCGTCATTGTGACATTAAAATCATTAAATCACAACATTCCGTTATCAAGTAAGAAAAAATTCAAATACACGTTCAAACCACAAATAGCATGCAGTTCACGAATACACAAGATCCATAGCATGCAATTCAGGAACGCACAAATTTCTTACATTAATTCAAATGGATGTAGGGTCTACATACTAAAGTTCAAACCCTTACAGTCATAAGGATGAAAGGTGAGCAGAGTACAGTTTATTTCCAACTTAAATTGGAAATTAGCCATTAGCGAAAATTACAACATTAAAAATAACGTCGTGTATAGTACGCACTTATACGTTTCGTTCGAGTGACGAGACCCGAATTTGAACCGGCGAACCAGTTACATCACCAGTGGCCAGTTCACTGCCGAACCGCCATTTTGCGTATGGCCACTTGTCCACAGGCTAATTCATTTCGCCTTTCCGACTAGGTGGCTATATCGACGGCGTACCGCTTTCCCAATATGACCAAGGGACAAGCGGCCGTAGCGGTAAAGGTGGCACGGCAGTGATGTAGTGGTTTGCGGTTGGAATCCGGGGTACAGCACTTGTATGAAGCGTAAGTGTATGACGGCGGCTTAGTGCACTACGTTATTTCTAGTGTAGGATTTTTCTCTGATGGCTTATTTCCAATTATACATGTGTAAATTAACTAGCGATGAATTATGTGTGAGATGAATTGTTCACAACGAATTGTCCAGATACCATTGAGCCTTGGCCACCACGACCACCAAAATGGGTTGTTAGAATGAGGCATCTCTGCAACATGTGCTGTAGACCTAACTCGTTTGCATTGGTCACACCCGACTTACTCACTGTTTCCTTTTGCAGGGGGTTGACCCTCCTGATTGTTATTGGTGTCGTCGGCCACTTTCGGTCCGGCACTTCCTTGTTGATTGTCGCCATCTTGATGGTGTTCGTCGTCGTTTCCATCTTCCGCATGACAGTGCGCGTCCATTGGGCGATAAGTCTGCCCACCTGTCCGGTGTTTTGCGATTTTTGCAGGAGGTACAGAAGTATGACAAGATTTAGATTAGGGGGTTTGAATAATATCTCTGTAATGTGTGGTGCAGTGGCAACCCGGACCACTGCACTGTGACTGAGGTTGGCACTAATGACCAAGTTGTCGACGCGCCATTAAGCCTCAATCCCCCCCCCTCCCCTAACTCGTGTCTCTCCTTTGGGTAACAACAAGAAATCGGCCATTTACAACTCACATCCTCAACCTTCTCGCCTGCGACGGCCTCCGGTTGAAGCCATTCGTCTGCTACACGCCGATAATATTTGTAAGAGAGAGGAAAACAGTTTCAGTTTTGTGGCCTCCCTCCTTAATCTTCACGCTCAGATTTCTTCCACTTCAATCTTTGCTGACGATGGACTTTCGCTAATAAAAGCGAAGATGCTGCCACGCACCCTCTTGTTTGTTGGCAGAAAGACAGACAGAAACAGAAAGAATGGAGAGAAAGAGACACACACACACACTAAGAATGAAAGAAGGCATAAAGGAGAAAGAATAAGATGTTGGTCGTCATCTTCCAGGCGACATTTTTGCTCTGGCTGTTTGGTTTAGTGGCTTGGAAATGTTGATGAACAAGCGCTATATACAGCAAAGGAAGGGATAGAAGAAACTACCCTAAGGTTAGGGATGGGAAAAAGCTAATATTGGAAATCACAACGGCACTTACACACACTGGCAAACGAGTACCAGTGACCCATCGAAATTTTTAGTTGGCAACTTTCGCAGTTATAACTGAGATTGGGTCTGGGCATCAGTATTTACAATAAAAAAAAAGAAGAAGCACTCACCTTTTAGTTAATATTGTAAACTACTTGGCCGAGTGATCGCAGGGAACGGCAATCTTGTTTAAATCTACGACTTGGAAATTTGCTCCGCCTTATTCTGTAATGTGTGGCGTAGTATTTCTAACCCGGGTCACTGCATCGTGACTGAGGTTGGGGCTAATGACC
The DNA here is from genome assembly GCA_023313725.1 of Lithobius niger. Taxonomy (NCBI): domain Eukaryota; kingdom Metazoa; phylum Arthropoda; class Chilopoda; order Lithobiomorpha; family Lithobiidae; genus Lithobius; species Lithobius niger. The sequence goes on along the minus strand of JAHWFP010175986.1, from coordinate 5,415 downwards.
GAGCTGTCAACGCGCCATTAAACCTCATTCCACCCCCCCCCCCCTTCTGGCCGTTTGTAATACGACTAATAATAAAGGTTTAAAACGCTAAAATGATAAGTGTTTTGGGAAACGGGAGGGCAGAAATGCCACTTAACTCCAGTCCGATGTTGAAAATGGAAGAAATACAAAAAAATAAAATTCTCATTTGCGCCCAATTTTCCTTACCTAGCCATTGTGGAGGGCCCCTTAAAGAAGCGCCTCAGTTCCACCTCTTAAAGCCGACATCGGAACGAACCCACGTAAGGAGCTAATACCACGGCCTCCGGTAGAGAGTTCCAAGGCGCTCGATTACCCTCACTGCAAAGAAGGGTCTACAAATCTCCAACCGGGCAGGGGGTTTGGTCAGCTTAAAACAATGGCCACGAGTGCACGTGCTTGTTGACAAGTTAAAATGCGGGATGTCAAGTAGAAGAAAACCACGAACCATTTTAAACATCAGGATTAAATGGTACACTCTCGTTTTGCCGAATCCCGTTTTGCCGACTCCCGCTTCGCCGAATTTACGAAATGGTATGATCCCGTTTCGCCGACTCTCAAGTTATTTTAGTGACGTCAACGCACAAACAATTCTACCATTCGTTAAACAATGACATTAAATGAGAAAGGAGCAAGCCATTGCGATATGAAAACTTGAAGTGGTGATTAATTTAGGTATGCAACATGCACCCATCATTTGTTTAAAAAAGGACATATTCGCCAATTTTTTTTAATAGAACGTTTCAAGGTTAAATATATGTTTGTTGTTATTTGTTAGTTAAATAGATGAAATCGCAGAAAACAATAGTAGAAGTCAACGAATAATACAGTGAAGTTTAATACGCCGAACTGTCAAAAATGTTCTTTTCCCATGTCAGGGAATTAGGGAATTATTGCCCTCCTTCCCCCTCGGTCTGGGGTTGGATGGCGGCACTACTGTCGACACAATCACGAGACACAACAGGGCCCTTCTCATCTCGAAGCATTTTTTTTTAAAGGGAGCTCGAATCCGTAGTTTTATTGTTTTGTTCATTCGGTCAGTTTCTGGGGTCATTATCCACTCACACATCAATTCTAATCTACGTATACGACAATAAGCTACATCGTCACAGGAAGAGAAAAAAAAGAAGAAACGGGGCATGTTAAAATCGTAGCGCATCGTGCAATATGGCAATACATTTTTTATTTCATAGCTAGCTTCTTGTCAAAATAAGGTTCATCTTAAATTGTTACTCCACTATTTAAGTAACTATGCTACAAGTTGTGGCAAATAATTATTTCTTAAAGTGGTCAAGTAACGCTATGTTTTTAGCTACCTGCGAATGAAATTTTTATTTCTTGCTGTCGGCGAAACGAAAATATATTATCTATACCGAAATTCGGCGAAACGGGAGTCGGCGAATCGTGGGTGAACCGGATTAAATCTACCTTCAGACCACGGAGCTCAAGGGAATAAAGTCGGACCAGTGTTGTTTCACAGTTACGGGGAGTAGGAGGGGTGAGGTTTAATGACGCACGAAGGGTAGGTCACTAAAGTGTCCGCGGCCTATCTTGAGTTCGCCCCAGAACGACACAGATAACTAATTGTATGTTTTTGGTAGCAGAGTGCCTTGTTGATATCCAAGATGGTTACAAAAACAATGGCGGCCGTCGACTAAAGCCGCCCCTTCCAGGAAGACGTAGCCGCTCATAAATATCTGCAGGACTCCAGACAGGCCGTGGACACTATAACCTCAGTCACAGTTACGGTCAAACGCATGAAGCGATTCCAATGAAATTTGAATTTTGAAATTTGAATACTCTTTGCAAGTACATCACCCTTGTACAAGTACTCTTTGCTGAACGACATAATTATGAACTTGGTTTTACATCAGTTCATAAAGATCCAAATGCCTCCTCAAACTGGCGTAAAAAAAAAGTGTTTTTTTGCTTTCAACTCGTAAACCGCTCATTAGCCTGTTAACAAACTGGTTATGTTTGATTACTCAGAATTACATATTCATCAAGAAAAGTCCAATAGGCTTTTGTGAATTTTCAAAACGGCACTACAAAATTGCGACCAAAAGCTATTTGAAGCGGTCGCTGCTAAACACATGAACCTATTCTAATGAAATTTGGCAGAAATATTCCGGAAATACAACGGAACAACGTATGCATGTACTTGATTTTATGCAGATGATAAGTTACGAATCGACGGCCCATAATCCAAAAAAGATGGCTGTTTCTAAGTCCAAAAAAAAAAAAACATATCTGCAAACAACTTCAGAATTATTCATCAAATTTAAGACAAACTGCTTACGAATATTGGGCATAACACACTCATTAAGAAAGAGCCTATTTAATTTTCTGAAAATTCAAGATGGTAGCCTAAAGTGGCTACACACAGAAAAAAAATGTACGTCAGTTACAATAATAAATAATAATAATAAAATGTTCCTTCCCAGAAGAGGGGCAAGGGTCTCAGGAGAAAACAAAAAAAATGGAAACAAAAAATGGCAGCATCACAAATACGGGCGCCTAAGAAAGGTGGACAAGTCAACACGGTTAAGCAAACCCCTAAAAACACCCACCCAAGTTGCGGAGACAACAGCCTCTGGGAGGGCGTTCCATGGTGCAACCATCCTGTTGGCAGAAAAGTACTTACGACAATCCAGGTTATAGCCAAACACATGAAGCGATTTGAATGAAATTTGGTGTCTTGAAAGTTGAAATGCGAGTGAACGACATATGTCCTTGGTTTATGTACTAGGCGGGGGGAGGAGGGCGTTGGAGGGGGGGGGGGATGCGCACAGAGAAAACCAGCGGTAAAATTTTCGCCCGTTTGAACTCGATAGTCTGGGATTTATATGGACTGATTCGAATCTATATAATAATGTCGGAGGCCGGCTAAAAGGAAGACTAAAAGGAAAAACCACTTCTCCCCTCCTCGCGCCCGCATTGAAAATGAACTCTCCCACTCTACCAGCATGGAAACAGGAGGCAGGCATGAGTGGTCGATCAACTCAATAAAGGTTTAATCTGACAAGTCGTCGGGCCGAACAATCACTTCTTCTATCCTCGCGCCCGCATTGCAAATGCGCTCTCCCATTCTACTTGCAGCCAAACAGGACTCAGGCATGAGTGGTTGATCAATCTGACAAGTCGTTGGGAAGAGTGCCGGAAAAATGTCTCGGGAAATGTGACCGGCCCCGTGCATAGCACGGGCTTCCTCTAGTAAAGCTAATAAAAACGTTCATTGAACAAGCAGAATGACGTATGCGAATGGTTTTATGCCAGATGATAAAAAAAAATCGAAAACGGTTTGGGGCAAGTTCTAAATCCTTCGTCGGATTGAACACAAGCTGGTTGCGAGCATTCGGAATAAAACATTCATCAAGAATGGTGCTGTTCAGTTTTTATGAAAATTCAAAATGTCAACCCAAGATAGTTTACGGTATAGTTACGCCCCAACACATGAACCGATTCGAATGAAATTCAGCAGGTATATTCTTCGAAATTTGGCCGAACGGTATATTATGTACTTGATTTTATATAGTTGATAAAAACCCAAAATCACGTCCAAAAATTGCGTTCAGTTTGTACTCGTCACAGCGTGAACACTTCTGACGAATTTTAAGAAGAGCAAATAAAGGTCCTATTCAAGTTGTCTAAAAATCCAAGATACTGAACAGCTGCATACGGTGTCACAAAAAATGGATTTTGGCTTCTACTTGCTAAACCGTCTATCAGATTAAACATAAAACTGAATTTTCTACAAGATATAGAGAGAAAATTTGGAGCGAATCCATTTTAAGTTTTTTGTTTCTTACATTCAGTATGATGACACGAGGTGTCCAAAAAACTAACTAAGCCAAAAAAATCAAGTTCGTAGGAATATTCTTTGAAATACGGGAACAATATGCAAGAAAAAATTGCGGAAGGGGGTGACAAGCGAGGTCTACTATTCAAATTCAAAGAACTATACTAGTTAGGTAATCACAAAGCAGCGGTTCAGAGTTGAATTGGTTAGACACGCACTGTAATTAAGTCGGGCCGACCGATACCGAACCCGATTTACCGATATTTTCAGTATCGGTAAAAAAATCGGGAACGGTAGATTATATCCAAATAAATCGGTGATAAACCAAATCTAAGATATTTTCACTTTTTGGAGTCGGTGTTTGAAGTTTGAATATACCATTTGGAAAATTTTTTCGCCCGCTTACCAATGGTCTATATCTCTAGTTGCTGACTGTTGCTGTTGAAATCGCAAGGCAGAACGTTAAATTTTACTGGGAATTTTGTGTTTTAAAATGATTTTAGCGCAAGCAATATTGTTTTAAACTAATATTTTTGTAATACTTATGTGCATTTATGCCGTGATTAAAAAAGTAATTTTCTTTGCAAGACCTACTTCAATTTACAGTTTTTGGTTAATTGGGAACTGGAATCGGGATTTGGTATTGGTAATCAGGATCATGTTTTGCTACCGGCCAGTTTCGTTTATTGATCGGCTCGAGTGGAAAAGCCTGATCGGCCCAGCTTTAACTGAATACAGTACTAAAGTCATGCAAAACTACTACATACAGTCGAAAAAAGCGTTAATGTCTTGAAAAAAATGTTCTTTTGAACCCAACACGTTTCGTACGCGAAGTACTGTCCCTTTCTTCTAGTGCCAACGATAAAACGAATCGGCTAATACAATTTTTTTCACGTATAAATTTATTACGGCTAACAAAAAAACCAACACGAAGTGAATTGCTTGTAACAGGAAGCTTGTTTGTGGTTGTTGTTACATTAAGGAAGTTAATACAGACGGCTGCACGCAGCCACAAATAAACAAGCATAAAAATGTTCCAAGACAAGAAATACATGCATACATTGTATACAACACACATTTTGCTTTTGCTTTAATGTTACTTTAAATGTTGAAGTTTGCTCGAGAAATTTTGTGCTCTTTGGGTGGTGTAGCCCGAAGTCAGAGCCGAGCCGTTGAATCTGTTTTCTTGCAGTGAATATGAATGAATATCCTGAAGCAGTTCCATTACCCGATGCATATTTTATCAGAAATAACATTAAAAAATCATTTTCATTCGAGGAGACGAAGAAAGCAGGAACGGTTTCAACGTTACCCGGTTTTTATTTGTACTTTTTTGGGGGGGGCCAAAACTTTTTAATTTTTTTTCCCCCTTGCTACTTTTATTATCATGCCCATGCCACGTGGTTGGTGCCTCATGTCTCCCATCACGAAAGAAATTAGTCTCAATCTCCGAGAAGGGGAAAAAAATCCTAGAAAAAAAAAGGGGGAATTGAATTCAGTTTTTGATTGGACTCTTAACAAGCTATCTACCGGCTGATAGGACTAATGTGAAATGAGAAAAGACGGAATTGGAACTGAAAAGTTTAGAACCAGCTACG
>JAHWFP010175984.1:0-10750 GCA_023313725.1 Lithobius niger | reverse complement strand
TTTTTTTTTAGTAGGCAATTTTATTTGCCACATAACTTCTTACCAGAATCTGAGAAAATTTAAAAAGAAAATTCCTTTCTCGCGCGTAAAACAGAAAAGAAAAAGAAAATCTCATGTCGGCTTATCATGTTCAGTGATCAAAACTTGCGCAACGAGGAAACATCGTAATTGGCCTGTGTTCGACACGCGCAGCTTTACCTGACAACCTTGTTTTTTTTTTCCTTCCACTTTCTTCAAGAGGAGGGTGGAGGGGAAAAACCAGTTCAGGGAAAGTATCGAAGAAAAACACGTGTAAAAACAATTGTCACCCAACAAGACAAGAGACGGTGACACTTTCGTTACTAGATGCGGTGTCTAGTGCACACGGTTCACACGAGCTAATGGTGTACATTATAGGTTTATTCAGAAATAGTACAGTGCCATCGCTTGCTAAGAAACTGAACGATAACTTCCATTAAAATATAGACGAAAGGTGCAATGTGTAAGGCTTGTACAGACCACTCCCGATGTCGAGCACAACCGTTACGTTCAATAATTTTATACTAGAAGGGAAAGTGTTTCAGAAAACGACGGGCCGCGAGAGCAAAGCTTTAAAGACCGTCCACTAGATGCCACTAATATCGAAAACGAAACTAGGACACAAGCGAAACTAGCTCAACTCAATCGGCATTTCTTAGCATACATTCCAAAAAAAGGGCATTGTAATGTTAGTTTACCCTTACTTTAGCTAAAATGGTGAATGCACTCAGGTTGCAGACACTTGCACTGCAGAAGAAACTGTGAAGCTTCGAAAATCGCTTACTAGATGTCACTTCGCCCACTACATGCCACTATCAAGGGTGGGTCCAAGAGAAGGGGCCGAGGAGGATGCGGCCCCCTTCAAGGAAAATAAACTTGAAAAAACTGCCGAAATTGTTGAAAAAAAAGTAGTAAATTACGACAAAAATGAACGAAAAAGTAGAAAAATTATCCTGCGGCCTTCTCCAAGGATACATTCTGGATCTGCCCTTGAGCGCTATTCTAGTAAAAGAAACTAGGACGAAAACGAAACTAACGCAATTCGGTAAATGAGCGGTATCTCTTAGCATACATACCAAAAAAAAACTTAGCCACACTTCCCCGTATTATGATCTTGAGCGAATCGGGTATTTCAACTAGTATACTCACTATAAAATCAAATTCAGTAAAACCATGTTGGACGGTATTGAAAAGAAACCACAGGAAGGCACACGCTTTAGCTTGCAAATAGAAAGGTAAGGTAAGGGTGGAACGAAACCGTTAAAGTGTGACAAGAGAGAATACCCCAACTGGCTTGACTACGTCGTGCTATACTTTCAGCACGTTCCTAGGGATTCCACCTCTTTACAGTTCGGTAGTTTCATTAGATCCTTTGATTTGAACACTGAAAATTGTGCGTTCCTGTGGTTTATTTTCAACCCCTTACCACATGGATTTGTCGAATATGATTTTTAGTGTGTACATTTTTATTGTGTAATTAACGAGTACGGATGTGCTTGATAACAGGATTGATCTGTTCCAAGAATCTAGCTTTTTAGTGTTTTAACATGTCGCGCCATTTGGCAATATGTCATTTCGTGGAAGTTACATTTTCAAGTTCGTCATGAACGACGCTCCTTGATAAATTTACGATTATTTCATTCCGAAGGCAATTGGAACCTGATTGCAGATAAATTTGGGCAACGTAGGCGAGAACTTTCTGAGCAGCCTTCGTCTTGTTCTTGGAAATACAACTGTCCAGGATTTTTTTTTAATTTTTGCAGGAGGTACAGATGTATGATAATATACTATAGAGTTGAGGTTTGTTTAACACCTCTGTAGTGTGTGGCGCAGTGGCAACCCGGACCACTGCAATGTGACTGAGATTGGCGGTAACGAGCTTGGCCTCAATACCCCCTTCCCCCCCATTTTTATTTTGTTGAAATGGTACAGCAACACGTTTTCCAAACCGAAGTCACCAAAACTCAAAAGCAAAGTAAGATAACCCCCAGGCAGAAGACCCCTCTGTTACCGCTCCCCCCCTCCCGCGGCAGACGACCCCTTTGTTATCACCACTTTCACTAAAACTCAATGAACTCCCTACGGTTTCAGGTTAGGAGGTAGTTAATATTTGAAAACATATATACAGCGTCTTTCTCAATTGTCAGATATATTCTCAATTGTCAGATATATTCTCAGTTGTCAGATATATTCTCAATTGTCAGATATATTCTTAATTGTCAGATATACGTCTAGGCTGCAATAGACGCAGTAGGAATCCACTTCTTAAGCAACTTCTTTGTTAAAAATTGACTAATATACGAGCTGGTGCGTGAGAATCCCACTTCACACTGTTGCTAAACTAGATAAATGTCTTAGCCGGAATTCCTGGATGTAATGAATTTTTTTTCTCTTTTTTTTTTTCCAGAGAGTTTACTTTATTACAGCTTGAACGGACAGGAAGGAGCTGCCTACCCGCATTAAGGGGAAATTGCTGGGCTTAAGACAAACGACCCCAAGTTCATTCCAAGAAAGAAAGAAAAATCTTTTACCAGAAGACGCCAACCAGATAGCCTTGCAAGCAACGTCCAATTCTCCAGAAGAGAAGTTACTACCGAATTAGCGCCGCCCTAGCTTCGGGACTCGACCGTCCATCATGGCGTCGCCATTACCACCAAGACTATCGCGGTGGGGTTAAGGGGGGGAAGAGAGGGAGAGGGGGGGGGGATAAAGAAGAGATTTTTTTCCAATCTAGTTTGTGTATATCAGGAACGATTGGAATCTTGTCGTTCAGTGTGAAGTCGGTGTCACTGCACGAAGGAAGATGCCAGAAGTTAGTGAAAATTTCCCTGGCAAAAATGTGTTCTCTTAATCGTCAACTAAATTCGTCAATCGCAACCGACGCCAAGTAATAAGACTGCAGTGACTTTCGAGAGCCTTTTCTGTCGACGTTCATTGGCTGAATTTAACACTGAACAGTAAGAAAATATCCTGTAGCTTTCATTGGTGGTCGCAATGTAAGAGAAAACATGGCCGAAGTTATTCGAATTTGACACCACATCTAGGCGTCACTCGCTTCAAACGCTACAATACCGACATGTTATACACGTTAGTTTTTGCATTCTTTTTATTAAAAGTATGTATTTTCCTACCGTAAACAATCATTTCTTCTGTAATAGGCTGTGCGGCGTTCGTTTGCGTAACTTAGCAACGACATAGTCGTCAAACACCACTTGGCTGCACTGTTAGGGCTAGCAGCCGATTACGTCTAAAGCTTTCAACGATTGCCGTGCTGTAAGTTATTACACTCAGCTGTAGTATGTATTTGACTTTTTACTTAATCTTGCAATTAATAAACATCAAAACATGTAGACTATATACTACATTTTCTAATTTATCATTACGCAATTATAGTTTAAAATAAAAAATTTTAATTTACAAAAAAAAAGTCTTAGGAATTTTTATTGTATCAATGCGTCAGTTTTCCTAACCGATATGTGTGTCTGGCAACATCATGCTGTGAAATCGCATCTAGTGGAGGATAGTTTTACCGTGTATAATTCAAATTTGACAATTAACTCGGGCCTATTCGCAACCATCATTATCAAAAGACTTGTATCACCAAATCGCTTAATAATAATTAATAAAATTTGTTTTTATGACCGTACAGAAAACAAACAAAAAAGAAAACCACCCGCTTAGTTTTTAACATTGACGTAAGGAAAATTATACTAAGGGGAGTTCGATCCGGGAAAGCTGTAATCATCGTAGAGAGCCGAGGTAACGTCCAGAATAAATCTCATAGGCGCTGAAGGAGCCAGGTAGTCTCTCACACTACCATGCTCAATAAAGGAACTTTTCCAGAGTCCCCTTCACCGTCCTCGACTAGATCATCTTCTTCAGGCAAAGGCTACAGATCGCCACAATGACACAAAAGACCAGAAATTGCCATTAATACCCCGCGAGCTTTGGGAACGAATTTTTTTCAACACTCGTGTTTTGGCCTGGTAAACTCACTTGTGTTATTAATTGGCAGGTAATTACTCTTGTTCTTCGCTCTCGTGAAATAATGTTAAATAGCATTCGTGAGTTTATAGGGCCCTGAACACTCTCATTGAAAAAAAATTATCGATACTTTCTGAGTTCTTATGATATATGAAAGTACCCTTACTGCCAAGCTGATGTTCACAAAACAAAATAAGCCTCTATAATAAACGGTAGGCTGTAGTAGGCCTACAAAACCACCAAACCAAATTGGTGAAACTCGTGGCTTGTTGGAGATAATTTGGTACCTCCAATATACAAAAAAGGTGTGAGCAAACACAACAGAGCGTTCCAAAAGTGTCTGCTGAGTTTAAGTGCTTTACTTTTCAACGTGACTGATGAATCCATCCGAAATTAGTTGATAAGTTGGTCACTTTCAAGATGACTTAACCTCCTCTTCTCCCTACGTCAGCCGTTGAGTTTCCAAAATCCCTCAGTCGGGTTGACAGCGACGTCACTTTCACTCTTTAGAAGGCTCTGTTGAGTGTGCAGAGTTATGATTGTAGTTTTGGAATAAACTGAATACTGACGTTATAACACGGCGCAAGCGTTTAGCCAAAATTCCTCTAGAAGGGAACAGTGGTGAGTCTTTTGGTGGTAATGGAAAGGAAGTATTTATCTCCGCATCTGAGCAATACGAGTAAAAGTTCTTGGAGTGATTTTATTTCAACTGATGTTTGCGGTTATTTGTTGACATATATTTTACATTCAGTGTAAAACCTAAATTTTCTACAAATAAACAGACAGAGGAATAATAGTGTCTAAACCATGTCCTGAGACGGTTTTTACTGAAAAACCGATAATGTTGTGTCCAAAAGCAGCGATTTTTTTTTTAAACTGTGAGGGGTGACGAAGATTGTTGAAAGAAAAAAAAACTTGAAGGAAAACGCTCCGGAAATCTTCACGAATTTGGGGCACATTTCAACATTTTTTCCTGGCCTGGAATCCTAATTTTTTTCCAGAAATTTTCCAGGTTTTCAAGGACCTGTAACGCTTCAGTTTTGAATAATATACCAAGCTATTGCTTCAAGCACTCAGGACAAAATGGACCATTTTCCATCTCTTGAAAGTGTTTTAAACATTTTGTTAGTGTACATAACGAGAGGATGTACACCGAGAATTTCGAAACTTAACATTAAAAAAAAATTAATAAATGGCCAAAATATAGAAGTGGTAGGCTAAATAAGCAGTCTACGCCGAAGTGTTTGGCCGAAGTCCGTTATGCCGAACTTTAATCGGTATCTTAATTTACTGCGAAACCGGAACTCTCGTTTTGCCGAAATTTTTTTTCCAAATTGCCCGTCTCGCTCGATGTCGCTAAACATTCGTATAATATGAGAAAACGCAACTAATCACAAACTCATTCCAAGTACGAATGCGTCTTTGAATTCTGTCATGTTACATTTTTAAAGAACATTTTGATTCGGAGAAACGGGATTCTGCGAAACGGGAATTCTGCGAAAACGGGTCTAATTTTCGGCGAAAAGGGAATTCACCAAATAGGCTAGGTAGGACAAAACAACAAAAAAAACCTTGGGACGTTGCTAGGAGGAAAAAACCCAACCAAGTAGTAGCGACCAAATCTAATATTATTACAAAGAATAAAACTTGCAGGTACAGGCGTCGCAAATATTGCAGGCACTGTCATTAACTCATTAGGAGACGTGGCATTAGAGGCCATTTTTATTGCGGGCAATTTCTAAAATCCTGTAATATGGCGCATAGGGCCATCCTTTACGAGTAGGAAAAAATACCAATTGGACCCAGGGAAGTAATCAAAAGCGGTGTAATTTGTGGGTATCAGGAAAAGGGGGGAGGATAGTGGGTGTCAGGAGGTAAGCACGCAAGGTATGAGGGTAAATACGGACGCCCCGTTCTTTTTCGCTAATAAATAAAAACCATTCGCCCCCTCCCATCTCCCTCCAAATCCCTTCCCATAAAATTCACGGCCTCGGGCGGGATTAACGCTGCTGCGCACATGCAGCGTAAATTATCACACCTGCCCAGCAGTCGGTCGAATCCATTAACTCAAAATGGGGACTCCGACCGCGAAAAGGCCTTTGTTCTCACGATCGAAAAGACGGGGGGGAGGAAGGGAAATCAAAGCAAACGCATCATGCACCAAATGGCACTTACGAAAAGCCACCCTTCCTTGCCGGCTGCGACATATTATTGAAATTGCACTAACGCGAACCCATCACAGAAGCTACGAGGCGTGTCTAACAACCCCGGCGCATAAGAACGGATTGGGACGCTCCACATTTTCCCCTATTATACACAAAGCCGGCAGTCTTATAACTTATCCAAATGGTACACAAGATCACAAGATCTTTTGGAAGTTTTGGAGAGAAATTCTACCTTTTGGAAGAAATCCCTTCTTGGAGATTTCCTCCAAAAGTTCGCATTTTAGTCTTCAGTAAAGCCGAAACGGCTGATAAGACTATAGCAACGACTTTGTCTGTCCGTCCGTTGCCTTTTTTAACTCCGGAAAGCTACCAGATTCAGCGTCCAAAAATTAGTAAACAGGAATAAAGAATAAAAAAAAACCGGAAGTATGAAGTGGAAGTGGCCCACAAGTAACCGGAAAGGGCCGAGTGAGCCCGTCATCTAAGGAACGGTATCAGACAGAGACAAACCATTAGATTGCATCCAAAAAATAATTAAATGAGATAAAAAAAAAAAACCGAAAGTATGAAGTGGAAGTGGCCCACAAGTGACCGAGTGACCCGTCATCTAAGGAACGGTACCAGATAGAGACCGGATAGGAAGACCACGCTAATAAGCGGAAAATGGCTCGAAGGCCGAAAATAGCAGTCATTACTTGAAGATCTTCTGCAGTAAGGAGTTTCTTTAAACTTCCTATACGGACTATGGGGCAGTGATGTTTTCCGCTTCAAAGATTTGGGCGAGTAGCAGTCGATGTTTTGTTGATCCATTTGTGGGCGAAAGTGATACTGCCAACCGAAGCCGTCGTGATGACCCATTCATTCTTCATCGGATTCGTACGAGTAGGAGGTTGGAGAATGTTCCACAGTAGCGGAAGGCTTGCAGTTGTCCTTGGCACAATCAAAAAGATCGTCAATTTCTTCATTTGAAAGTAGTTCTTCCTCAACAACAGCAGGATGTGCTTTTGCCTTCAAATCAGATGCTCGTTGTTGAATTCGTCCAGTTGAATTAGGAAAGACCCAGGGGTGCTCCATAATGGAGGAGTGTTTTGAAGCTAGCTGCATTTCCTTACTATCCTAGGAGCCTTCGGAGACTTCATGTCGGACAGTTTCCAAATGACCGGCAGGTCAACGGTGGATATATCCAAATCGCTGGACAAGTTGCTTTCTTCTGAATGCAATGTGGAAATTTCTGTCAATAGAGCTGAGTGCACCTAATGTTTCAAAACAGATGTTGCCCTTTGGACTTACATGTCAGCAGCACATCCCCAATGGAAATTGAACATCGACCTTCAGATTCGAAGAATGATGGTATACTGGCTCGTCTACAACAAATGGACACAGTGCCAGGACTACGATGAGACAACATGCTACTGTAGCAAACCGCTGAGTTCTCTGTTCTATAGGTTTCCTGTTCAACTCCTACTCAGGCATTCTGACACTAAGGTCCAAAGCATGACAGAAACCGCCATCTTTATAAACAAATACCCGTCGTACCGTCCGACTGTGTGAAGCCCACTGTGTGACGTCTAGATGGATGTGCTTTGGGTTTCACCACATTCTCCGGATGCTACGACAGGTGTTTATTTATATCTTAAAGGTAAAAGCACCAAGACAATAACCAAAATAGAGTAATGCAGAAAGGTGCACAAAATTAAAAAAAAAGTGATGTTTTGGGTCGTTTTCAAGCACTACACCTCAAAAGCGAGCGTCAATACATAAAACAGACTTCAGCGGTAATCCACCCAATAACAAGCATCAATCAAAAGTTAAAATAAAAATAAAAAGAACCTAAGTCGGGTTGAAAGCCGACAATAGGGGGCCTGACCAATGACCATCCACCACAGAACCTCCTCTCTTCTTTCTGCGGTGGATAGTCCAGCTCCTTAATGTCAGCTTTTAACCCGACTTAGGTTCTTTTTATTTTGATTTTAACTTTTGATTGATGCTTGTTGTTGGGTGGGTACCCCCTGAAGTGTATTTTATGTATTGAAGCTCGCTTCTTTCTTGAAGTGTGGTGCTTGATAACGGGTAATCTGCTAACCCGAAACGTCGCTATTTTTTTGGATTTTTGTGCATCCTTCTGTCTTGCTCTATTTTGGTTATTTATATATTCTTATTACAAAATTTCATTACTTTTGGTCGCATCTTTATGTACTAACTTTTTCTGCTGAATGGACTTCTTGTTTGCAACAATTTATTTAAAGCAATGTTTTATTAGTTGAAGTGCAACAATTTACCGCACAACAAGCTGCTGTCGGAGTAGTTCACACTGTACACGGGTATCTGATGCACAAAATTTTCTTCACACAATTTTGTTTTAAGACTTTATGCAAAGAAAGGACCAAGGACTAAAGGTAGGGTATATCTGGTTCGATCTCACCACTTAACTTTAACACTATCAACAACGACCAATGTGCAGAGTGCTGTGTATACAAGGTACGATTTTATTCAGCATAATACAATTCGAAATTGTTTACTAAAATTACAATCTGGTAGCAGGATGAACGAGTCTATACGCATAATTGCAGCGGTGATAAGGGGCGACTTGAAAAATGTGCGGTGATACAATGTAGAATGGTTCCTTCACGCTGAATGAGCACTCCGAACAGTTTAAAACTTGATCCATCAGGGAAGCGGTAGGTGATTAGCGTCATTTTCCGTGCGTTGAGCGCTTAACATGGCCTTTCGTGCAGCAGGAGGTCCCTTCAGCCACGATTTATTTGCATCAGCTGCCGCGCATAAACAAGAATGACTCATATGTCGGTCATTTCAACTCAACCGCATTCTCCGTTTCTATGGAAATGACTGTGTTCTACTATATGCTATAACTATTCCGCCAGAATTTAAAAAAAGCTTTTTCTTCCCGACCAGTAACAAATGTTGGGTGTTAAACAGAAAAATTAACTTGCATGTTTTGCCTTCGCTTTACGAGCATCCCAACCAGTAACTATTCGATGTTCATCCCATTCAAAGCAGAAGGCTTGCCGCTGTTTACCCTCCGTGGTACGTTAGATGCAAAGCTGATTATTTGCCGACTTGCTCCACAATGCACTTTATTATAGTTCGATGAGTAGTTGGAACAAATCTCAGTATAGGAAGCAAGGTTACTACAGGATGGTGATTACACACTAATAAAAACTATAGCAAGTATGTATCGGAAGTGGATAACCCTTAGTTTATTATTATCCAAGTTAATTTTGGTAACCCAAGCTTTCAGTGCCTCGGGGTGTCATTCGAAATGGAGTCGTTCTGTGAGCGAACGAACTGTCCAGTGAGCGCAGGTAGTCTCTGCTTTGTGGTGAAGCCTAACCACATATGCAAGGAGAGGTCAATTTATGCTATGGTCCTGTAAGGCACGGTTGGGCTTCTAGTCGTCCCATCTGTAAATTCACACGGTTATTCGCCCAAAGCAGAGACTATCAGTCCACCCTAATGTTGGTCTAGAATTGGACAATCGTTCGCTTGTTTGTCCAATTCTGACTGACCAATACATAGGTGAATATGTTAACTGCATATCACTACCGAATAATAATTATTATTACAGTGAGTTTGGCATGGTTATCTTATATTACAACTTACGGTGACCAGTTCGTTCCTGCACCGCAGGGCAATTACATTTCTCATGCTACCTCGGCTGCACACGAACTGGGCACCGTAGGTTACACACGATAACCATACGAAACTCACTGTTAACGTACACCGCCGAATGGACTAGAAATCTGAAATTACCACTACTATGCGCTAGTAAGTAAAAGCAACACCGAAAAAAGTAAGAGCTTATGTGAAAGGCGAGGAAGAGGATGCGTAACAAACATAAATTCACCAAAACAGTATGGGCACATGCAATGTAAACATGTCGAAATGGTGGGGGACGTTAACCCTTATTTGTAGGACTGTGTAGTTTAAAAACAACATCTATACGTGACGAGGCAAAAACAGGGTCAAGCAGCACACCACGAGCTTTATGAGGGGACCCTCATAAAGCTCGTGGTGTGCTGCTTGACCCTGTTTTGACCCATGGGTACCTCGAGCAAGGCGAACAGGAACAACCCAGTGGTCAGCACCCTCTTCAAACCAGGGGAATTCCGGTTCGAATCCCACAACCAACCTAACATGCAGCTTTAAAAAAAGTCATTAAATGCATGCGTCCCTTAAAAGGTTAAAATCCAAAATACTGTTGTTGCCCGTCTTAACACTCAAAATTCATTAAAAAAAACTTCAGTCTTTATTGAAATAAAGAATATGTCATAAAAAGTTAACACAAAATAACATTAATGTGTAGAGAAGGATTTAAGGTGCGTTAAAAATAGTGACACAAGAAAAACCCATGTAACGCATTTCCACCAAGTATTATTCGTTTTGTAGTCTTACATATTCGCCTACAAAAGGCAATCATATCCAAATTACGTCACAATTCATTTTATTTTCCTACTATACAAATTAATTTTCGAAACTAATTCTATGTTACATGGCAAAGACTTAGTTTTTATAGTGAATTTTGTGTCTCTAGACAAGCAAGAGGTTTGAATTTCTGAAGCAAT
>JAHWFP010175982.1:21258-64243 GCA_023313725.1 Lithobius niger | reverse complement strand
CGGTATGTAACCTTAGCTGTTCGCGATGTTTGCGAATCGTATTACCGTTAGTATCAACGATAGTATAGGACTGATTTTCACATTTTTGGTTAACCATACCGACTGACCATAGCCTGTCATTTGTTGTTGAAAAGTCACGATACCAAACCTTTTCACCTATTTGATACGTTTTCAACTCACGATGGTGGGTGCTCTGTACTTGTTTTAATTGTTTACGGCGTACGGCTGCAATAGGGTCAGGGAACAATAAATCCAGCCGAGACTTTAATTCTCGGTTAAAATATAATTTTCCGGGTGTTGCTTGCGTGGTAGCGGAGATAGTGATTCGTGCTGATAACAAGTAAGAATTTATACTCTCTTGAATAGTAGACCCCTGTCGCCGCGCGGCCTTGTAGACTCTCTTGAAATTACGGACGTATACCTCAGCCAAACCGTTGGTCCAAGGCGCAAAACTTGGCCCGGTCATGTGCCTAATTCCGTTGGATTTTAACCAACTTTGGAATTCTGCTGACAAAAATTGGGCAGCATTGTCCGTAACTAAGCTGTCCATTAAACCATATAAAGCTATATGATTGTTTAAAACGTCAATGACACGCGCGGACGTTGTTGACTTCATTTTATGCACAAAAGGAATTTTTGAATGTGCGTCTACAAGAATGAAAAACATGTAATTGTCCATCGGGCCCAAAAAATCAGCGTGTAAGCGATTGTTGGGTTTTAGTGGATATTCCCACGTATGCTTAGGACCTGCCGTTTGAGTATCTTTATACTCTTGACAATTTTGGCACGATTTGACTTTATTTTCAATGTCAGAGTCAATCTTAGGCCACCAGACTTTTTGTCTAGCTAAACTTTTCAATTTAACTATGCCTAAGTGAGCACTGTGTAGATCTTTCAAGATTTGTCTCCGCAAGGCCGTCGGCACCAGGACTCTATACCCCCAAAATAAGGTTTCGTTTTCGACAGAGATTTCAGCACGACGTGTGAAGTACGGTAACAGATCGGGAATTTCGCATTTGTCAGGCCAACCATGGTTCACATAACGATAAACTTTTGAAAGGATTTTATCACGTTTACTTTCAAGAACGAGTGTCTCGTTTAAAACTGGAAGATTAGAAATAGTTTCTAAAGCAAGAATATTGTACTGCTCTTCTGCTTTCTCGAATTCCTCGGTATTTGGGAGGGGAAGGCGCGATAAAGCGTCTGCCGTCAAATTAAGTTTACCGGGAATGTGTTGGAATTCGTAATCGTAAGCATTAAGCATCACTGCCCAACGCTGAACCCTGGCGGCTGCCATCTGCGGTATTCCTTTTTTAGGGCCAAAAATCCAAACTAAAGCCTTCTGATCAGACTGCAGTATGAATCGCTGACCATAAACGTATTCATGAAACCGTTTCACTCCCCAAGCCACGCTGAGCGCTTCCCGGTCAAAATGCGAGTAGCCTCTTTCCGCTTGAGTGAGTTTACGTGAAGCGAAAGCTATCGGCCGTGATTCACCGTTTTTCATGACATGCATCAGGCACGAGCCTATTCCGTAGGGTGAGCCGTCACAAACGAGTTTGAGCTTTAATTTCGGATCGTAATGAACCAGAACTTTTGATTTAAGAAATAATTCCTTTACTTTACTCACGGCTCGGTCGCATTCTGCCCCCCAAACCCACTTCACACTTGGGCTTAACAAACGTGTTACTGGTGACAGAATATGAGCGAGATTTGGTAGATATTTTGAGTAATGGTTTACAAAACCCAGAAAGCTCTGTAGCTCTTGAATACATGTTGGGTTAGGAGCGTTTGTGACTGCTTCGATAACCTCAGGGAGTGTATGCAAGCCTTCTGCATTTATCATGTGGCCTAAATATTTTAATTCAGGCCGCGACAGTTTGCACTTCTCGATCCTAAGTTTGGCTCCTGCATCTTGTAAAGCATTTAACAGTTTATTTAACGATTCGTCATGCTCATCCCCCTTCCCGCTCACCAGGATGTCATCATAAAACGGGAGACATTTGGGGATTTTACTGGTGACTTGAGTCATTACCCTCTGGAAAATTCCAGGACTGGACGCCAGGCCCAGGGGTACGCGAAGCCATCTAAACAAACCCAGGGGTGTATTTATTGTCAAAGCTTCTTGTGACTCTTTGTCGAGTTCAATTTGCAGAAATGCATCCTTAAGATCGATAAGGGAAAAAGTGTCACTGCCTGCTAATTCACTGAATAATTCTGCGGCCGTGGGAACTGGATAGTGGTCGACTTCGAGTTGAGGGTTCACGGTGGTTTTATAATCACCAATCACTCGGATTTGACCATCCGCTTTGTGAACTATGACGATCGGCGTAGACCACTGAGAAGTTTCCACAGGCTCTAGAATTCCAAGGCCAACCAATCTACGAATTTCTTGGTTAACCTTTTCTTTAAGTGCTAACGGAACCGGTCTTACACGACTGTACACAGGCTTGGCATCAGGTTTTAAATGAATTTTGGCTTTAAAATTCTTAAACTTACCCATGCCTTCAGAAAATAGCTCCGGGAAACCCTTCACTATTTCGGAAGTGTCAACTGGCGTAATGCTAGTTTTAATTTTCTTAACACTTTTCTTAGGTTTCACTTTCGTTTGTAGGTCGTAAAAAGGATGGAAATTAACTCGAAAAATAGAAAGCCAATCCTTTCCCATTAATGCAGGTTTATATAATTTTGAAACTAAAGCATCCAAATGTTCGATTTGACCTTGAACTTCAACCTTCAGACTTACAGTGTAAATCGTGTTCTCAATTCCGTCAGTGTATGAGTGTATCGAGTACGGACTGAGTTTTAAAGGACAGTCCGCAAAATATTTTTGATGCCACTCAATAGGGATAATGGATGCATCTGCCCCGGAATCAAGTTCCATTTCTAGCTTGACACCATTTAGGCAGACTGGCATTTTCCATTTATGGATTTTCATAGAATTAACTACTACTATTATTTTGTTGGTTTGTAGGGGAATTGAAATCTGGTCCGCAGCCTGACTCAGTCCAAGAGTATTATTTTTCAGTACAAGATAGTCGTTGTCTGAATCGTTATCAGACCCGGAACCAGACTCTGAATTTTCGGCTTCAACATCCTGGCCTTCTTCACTATCACTTTCGCGTTCGAGTTTGTTGACGCGTTTTTTGTAGCTATACTTTTGTTTTGTGTTCGGCCTAGCCTTAAAATTTGTGCTAGAACTTGCTTTAGGGTGGTCGAGTGATTTTAAAGTTCTATTCGAATGACTAGCTTTTCGGCACACGGCTTTTAAATGGCCGACAGTGTGGCAACGGCCACATGTATAGTCTCGATATTTACAACGTGTTTTCACGTGGCCATTTTTGCCGCAACAATAGCAAATGAAAACCTTAGTGGATTTAGGCCTACTTGATGTTTTGCCCGATTTTTTAGCTACGTAGTTAACAGCTCTAGAATGGCTTCTCAAAACGCTTTGGTCTGTTTCAGCAGATTCTAAGGATAAAGCTAAGGATGTTGTAGCCTTTAAATCCAGAGTCTGCTTCAACAACTCGCGTTGAATGACTTCTGATTGGATCCCCCCAATTAGGCGATCCCTAATCATTTCGCTGTTAATGTCTTTAATTTTTGCGAAGTCACAATACTTCGTCATTAGCTTTAAGGCAGCTAAATATTCCCCGATACTCTCATCTGATTTTTGCGATCTTCTAAAGAATTTAACACGCTCAGATACCACTGAGGGCACTGGCTCAATGTCGTCTAAAACTTTTTTAACGAGCTCATCAAATGTTAATGAGTCGGGCAAATCAGGTGAGAGGATATTAAGAATTCTATCAAACATTTTCTGGCCCACAGATGCCATTAGAAAATTAACTTGCTTGGTTGCTGGTATTTCTTTAGCTAAAAAAAAGTAACGAATTCGGCTGGAGTATTTCTCCCATGTGTCAGACTCGCAATCGAATTCCGAAAATAAACCAGCGGTTTTAGACGAACCCATGTTGACGTCGTCTTCGCTATCACTAGATTCAAAATTTAGATTTAAATTAGAACTAGCTTCATTAACGCTTGCGTTCACTACTGAATTATTTTCAGTTTCACTTTCACTGCTAACTTTAGCAGTTACAGGTGGTTTGCTACCGACACCTGTCTTTGGCATAAGCCTACAAAATTAAATTTAATTAAATTTAATTACAATCCTGTTTAACATGCAAGGATTAAACTGGAGCACTCAAGACTACCGGTCACTTATTTAAACACAGAAATAAATCAAGCTTGACTGTAGCCTACCTAGTTGTATAAATTAACTGCCTACAAGTTAAATTTAAAGGGACTAGGCTTTAAAAAAAAAATGTTTTACGTTCACCATTTGCAACGTTTTACAAAACAACACCTCTGGCCTAAGCCTCAGCACAGACCAGATTTCACTAAGTTTGAGCATAAACCTACGGTGTTAAATTTTACACCGGCACACACTAGCCCGAATATGGGCAATGGCACAATCGAATTTACAAGGGTTAATTTAGCAGCGCATTTTTCGAACCTTCAGGTTTATAGTACTGCCTGTGCGGACACGCCAGTGCGTCGCTCTAGAACACTGCCAAGGTAAAATTAACCATAATAAATCCAATTGCCCACTTCGGTTCTAGTTGTTAAGGTACTAAATTTAACTATTATCATTTCGTACCACACAGCACTACCACGTCAAAATAACACTGTTTGAAAAAGTTTAAACTCTGTAGGAATTCAGAGCACTAATTTTCATTGCCAAAATGAAAAAAATTTGCAACTTACCACAAATATGGAGCAAAGATGTGGTTGAAGACCTATCAGTTTAAGCTTAAGTTTTTAAAGATTACCAAAGGTACCGGACTCGTCGCCAACTGTGATGTCCTAGGCGGGGACACACCTTAGCCCAGCGTGGGCACCAATGGTAATAAACACACGGACTACCAGAGTGTAGGCTACAGCTGATAAGACAGCGAACTTCCTGTTTACTGCTCTTTAAATACAGAGAAGTCATGTGATACACTTAAGACAATATACAATTATGGAACAGCCTATTTAGTGGTTAAAGGGTTATCTTGGTAGGGTTAACATATAGACATGAAATTGATGGCTGCCATTGTGGAGCACACAAGTGACGACTCCACACCTTTAACTGAGAATTAGTTTTAAATCACGGTGGCGATGGGCAAGAGGAAAAGAGCTACTAACCGCTAACTTAGTCTTCAATTTTGATTCTTTGCGCGGTTTTTATGGTCACAGTGTTAATTGATATCAGACTTCAACTGACGAAAACTTGGAAGGAAAGCATAACAAGTTTTGTTCTGTACAAATTTAATTGAAGTTTCGGGTACAACCATAGCAAGTACACAGAGTTGGCCCTCAAAGGTACATTTGTGAGCACAGTGAATTATGTTTTGGTTATACGCTGAATTTGAGTAGGCGTCCTCTTGGTTGGGAGACCGGAACTTCCACCACTGGGCTGGTATTGCTCCGTCTGTTTGAGGTCCGTTTGATCCCTCACAAACTTTGTGTTGTGCGTTGGACTTTTAAAATCGGGCCTTCTCCTTTTTAGAGATAACTGGTAAGGCGTTGGCATTCCAAACGTGTCGCATAACTAAGATGCCTGTTAAATCATGGCATTGACGGTCTAACGCAGCAAATCAATTTTCATTTTAGCCAATTACAGTAGTACACGATTTTCGCTCAGTTCATTGGTATCACCAAAAGGTATCACGAATTCAAACGACGAAAACTTAGCTAGAATCCTTAACTAACATGTTTTGGTTTGTACATATTTAGTTGACGTTTCTGCATTAACTAAGACAGCTCTTAAAATTATAGAGGTGATATGGTAGCAACAGTAGGAGTACTGGCAAACAAAACGGCAACCTCTATTTTGAGCTTTTTGTCCCCCAAAATGTTACGAATTTTATGTTGTCACTAGCGGAAGCCCGTGCTACGCACGGGTGGTGTTTGATGCACCGTTAAAAACATTGGGACGATTTCCTTCCTCATGTGTTTGTTACGGAATGCGTGTATCCCGTCTATGTGTTTTTGTGGACCGTGGCTAGGAAAGGGTGTTTTTCGTTTGCTTCACTCCCTCATTCAGCGTATCCCATGTTCCGGAGTCCATACACTTACATTACATATGATTCTTTCCTGCAAAAATAGTTGGAATACGCGTTTGTACATGTGAAATAAATAAATACACCTTTGTGCATGTGAAATAATAAATACGCCTTTGTACACCGGAAATAAATAAATAGGCATTAAAGACATTGTAAGGGAGGATTAAACAAACGAAGCTTCAACAATCAGCAAGAGGGCGAGCGGGCTCATTCTTCCCACGGTAGCAGAGAAAAAGGGCGAGCGACCGACAATGGAAACGGATATGTGCTCTATCAATTACTTGCGGCCGTCTCGTTGCCGTCCATCTTACGCGACAACTCGATTTTATTAATGAAGATGTAGACTCAGGCTTCCGGATGTTCCCCGACGATAATCTCGGTTACTCCCCGACAGCGGGGCAAGGATTCCCCGACCGGGGGGGGGGGGCGCCCCAAGAGAGAGGGTCCCCGTGACGCCACCCCTGACAAAACAGATCATTTTAACCTGAGTGGCTGCAAGTAAGAGGCTTGCAGCCAAAAGAGTCTCCTAGAGAAAGCAAAACCATTAGTAAAACAAACGACTTCTCAACTTGGGTAGCTCCATTCCACAATAGTACGCGGAAAAAGAGCCAGCAAGAATGTTTATATTGCACTGATATCTCTTAATTTTTCTAGCTTGTTCATGGCGGCCCACAAACTCTGGAAAAATACAAAAATTTCCGTTTACAATTCGGAAAAAGAGTCGCAACCTGTGGATTCTCCTCCTCTCTGCCATGGGAACCCACTGCATGGTGTTGCATATTTCGGTGACATAGGCTTCCCGCCTGTACACACCAGTAACCATTCTTGCCGCTCTACGCATAACACACGTCCACACGTCGTTTAGTATAGGGGCCGCAGTAGTCCAGCATTGGGCGTCACAATATTGAAACAGTTTCACGAACACTGCAGCTAGCATGTTTCAAAACACTGTGGAAAAACTTAATTTCATTGTTTGCCCTGGTGCAAATACTGTGGATATAGTCCTATCAAGGCAAGTAAAAACATTGATATTCTGTACAGAATGACCCTTCAAGCCTCAAGGTGTACTTCAGGCATTTCTCTGTCATGAAATAGAAATCCCCCTAGTCTTAGATTCTTTGAGCTTCATTTGCCAAGTATCGCACCAGTTTCCAACTTTAACCAGGTCAGCCTGAAGTATCTACCTATCCAGCTGACCTGGTTCATATC
This sequence comes from Lithobius niger, assembly GCA_023313725.1. Taxonomy (NCBI): domain Eukaryota; kingdom Metazoa; phylum Arthropoda; class Chilopoda; order Lithobiomorpha; family Lithobiidae; genus Lithobius; species Lithobius niger. The sequence goes on along the minus strand of JAHWFP010175982.1, from coordinate 56,924 downwards.
CAGCTCTGCCCCAATTACTCGATAAATGTACGTGTCATCAGCAAACAATGTATGCAAGGAAGACGCAACATCCGCCCCGTCGGAAGGAGAGCAAGCTGTGCTTTTACTATAAGATCTACAACTGCCATACTATTCTGGTCATGGACAGATACTGTAGGCCAGCAACTTTCTATGGCAGGCATGACCATTTACACAAGGTCTTCAGAGAAGCTTGTGCAAGGCAATATACGGCGAAATCCTTTTTTTATGATGCTGGCATTTTGTGGAATGCTTTGGATTCAATGGCTGTGTCTGCAAGTAATGTTAAGCAGTTCAGAACCTTGTTGAAATCTGAAAGAAGTCCTATATCATGTGGTTATAGCCTTGTTTAATTTGTCTTTTCATTTCATTTGCAGTTTCATCTGCAATTTCATTTGCAGTTTTTGTTTTGTATAATTATGTTGTTTTGTTCTTTTGTTTGTTTTGGAGGGGCCCCGTTTCTACGTCGGTGTGGGGCCATACACCATCGTTAAATCATTAAATCCATCAAGTCATTAACACAGAGCAAAAACAGGATTTGACCACTGGAACCAGATACCTCAACAACCACATACTGTTCTCTATCCTTTAAGAAGCAGCAAAACCAATTGGTAAACTTCCCAGAAATCCCGTACGACTCCATCTTCATTAAGAGTAGATCATGCGGTGCTGTATCAAAAGATTTTACCGTATCCAACGATACAACATCTACAGGGAAAGCATCATCGAGACCGCTAGAGAGGTTAGTAATTGTCATTAATGGTCGAGCGAAGCCTGCTATTTGGAAACCACAGAAGACCCCGCCGACGGTTAGGAGATTGGGGAGGGATTAGGACTAATGGGTTATTAACACCGGCTTGACCAGATGCGTTAGTTGTACATCTAGTGTAGGTTTTCCTGGTAGGAAACACTGCAGTTATTTTGGGAAATTGTGGCCACTTGATTCGGAGTATTTTGATATTTTTCAGTATACGACATAGTTCTGGCCTAAACAGAAACCTCAACTTTCATGTTATCATAGTAGCCATTACCTCAAATCTGTAGTAGTCATTACCTCAAATGCTGTCCTAACCGTCGGCAGGATCTTCTGTGGTTTCCAAATAGCAGGCTTCGCTCGACGATTCATGACAATTACTAACCTCTCTAGCGGTCTCGGACAGTTTTCCACGAATATTGGACATGTAAGCTCTTTTCCCTTGCATTTGGGACATGGAAGTTACGACACTCATCGGCAGCACCTCACCTATACAATCGAAGGATGTCAATGAGTGGGACGATTATTTGTATACTAACGTAGCCTATGCCTCTGCATGTACATCTACAAATCCAAAGTCAAAATACAAACTAATGGTTAAAAAAACATACAAAAAATCTGTGGCACAGACACGGCCATAAGAAACCTACTCCGTTATGCAGGCTAAATGTCTAATAAAAGTAAATCCATGCCCGAGGAGGGGCTACAAGTGTGAATGGAAATCACTCGATCACTAAAATCAATGATTAATAAGAGAAGAAGAAAATCTGCTGATTTACATTGTCCATAAGGGTTCTAACACTAAAAACTATGTATCACGTGCATGATGTAAGCCAATTTCCCTATGTAAATTTAATTATGTTACCATACAAGACCAACATCTAAATAACTACCACACTCACGTCTACATGATGCAAGTCCTCCAGTCCTTTCAATACACACTGGCATATCCCTCGTCTCCTGACGAAGAATCCGGGGCTAGCTCATTTGGTCGTCATCTGCCATCACATTGGCCTCTTAGACCCATACCTCCAGGTTAGCCATGCTGCGGTAAAGCGTCCGTAATGGCGCAAAATTGTTGAACGTGTCCACAACACGTCTATTTCACCAATCTCGTTGACGACGATGCTGGCTGCACTCTCCTGGGATCTTACTTGGTGGAGCCACCACGACCTGCCTGTGGAACTCTGATGACGACGTGCAGTACTGCATGACGTACTGCATGACAGCACGATTAGCGAACTTATTTGCCCCCTTGAGCACAAACCACAATGGTAAAATGTCATGTTTGGGTGGGCTGACAATTGGGATGCGAAATAAACGCGGCCTAATACTCATCACAGCTTTAGTTGGCATCCATGACAGTTCCGTTGACAGCTCACTACATGTTGAAAATGTTGTGCCACCCATGCAGCTGTCGTATCCATTAATTCCACCTTCTGCATATCGCACTTCTTATGTCCAGTCACACGTTTGCCTGATTTAGGTGACGCCAGTCGTCGCCAATCCTTTTGGGGCATCTGCTGTGTACATAGTTGGTAATTTGTCGCACCAGCAAACACCATTTTCGGTTTACAGTACTTGGTCGAATCAACGCATAGCCCCACACTGTTCTCCCATGCCACTGTCGTGGTCTTCCTGTGACCCGCAGTCAGTACATCCCATTCTGTGCTGCTTGACCGACCTTCATCCGGACTGGCCATTGCGACCTACTTCCTGCCTGTCCCGCAACACACACAGGCACATTCCTTTTTCGTCGATTCCTTTTCAAATTGAAAGTTCGCCACACCAACAGCAGCACTTCCAACACTGCTGATGATGCATGTTGAATCCAAATCCACCTGTGAGTTGATGCCGACTGATATGAAAGTATCCAAGCACGGTGAATGTAAGTGACCAAATGAGGGATTAGCGTTGGGGTACTTTGAGTGATATTCTCGGAAAGACACCTCTTGGCTCGTACAATTCGTCTCACCCTCCGACCTCCTAGAATTCATCCCATCAATGATCTTGGCTTGCATGAAAAAGTGTTAAGAGTGGGGGTGAGCTCGTAACCCAAAATAAATCCATATGTTTAAGTCCTGACGCAGCCCAGTATGTTCCTTGGGCGTAATGAGTAACGAGTTGAGCAACTGGTGGTTTCATTACTCAATGTCCTTTCACCCGCAGTGTCAATTGGGGTTAGAGATGAAGGGGTTGTTCGGCTCGTCTTTCAGGTCTCTCCTCTTGAACTGGGCCAGCCTGAGGGCGGGTTGTTGACTCCCCCTTCCCTGCTGTCAATCCTCTTCAATGGTGCTTGGTTTGGTTACAACTGTAGGCATGCCATTGATGTGCAGTTGCTAATCTATGGAGCCTTTAGAATAAAATCTTCGCAATTCTCCGACATAAATATTGTTGACGATCTTTCCTGACTTGCAGTGTTGCAATTTATAGGTATAAACGAGTTACTTTTTTCTATGGAAATAGGCCCAGAATATTTAGGTTGACAGTTTTTGGTAATCCCGTTCGTAGCAGACCACCAAATCTCTCACGTTAAATATTAGGTTGACACATTGTTTATCATAGTAAGGTTTCTGACGACATCTGGAACACATTAATGAGTCCTTAGCCTTTTTGTACATGTCATGAAACTTGGCGAAGACTTCTTGAGTAGCCGCCAGTGTTTTCGCTTCTTCCAGGTGTCTTGCTCCTTTAATGGCAGCAAGCTCAGTTTCCCAATGTAGGGCAAGTTCTCTCCTGAAGCATAACATCGGCGGAGAATATCCACATGGTCCGCTGACAGAAGCACAAATGGTAAAAGCCATTTCTTTGGCATGTAAGCTGACATAACATTATTTTAATTCTGTGACGTCACTCGGCGGTCTGCAGGCTATAGTCTTGCTAGCTCCCTCTTCTTGAAGAAATCTGAGATAAGCCTTTGAGAAGAATACACGTCCCTTATCCGATAAAACCAGTAATGGACTCCCCCACCTGCAAAAACACTACGTAGGAACTCGATTTTTTGTGGCACCTTCGAATTTCGAAGCGCAAAAATCTCCACATATCTCCTGAATTTGCAGATAACTACGTAGAAAAATCAGCTGTAGAATTAGCTACCAGTCTAATCAAATCTCAGGCCACCTTGACCTACGGTCTGATATCTGGTTCCATACACTAGAGTAAGCACGGGGACTTAGTGGGCGGTACTTTACACATCTAACACACTTCACACAAGTTGTAACGTAGTCAGTTACAGTCAAGTGCAATATCGTTTCAATGCAGTTATAGTATTTAGAATCCCGATGTGGGCATTTCCAGTGCAATTGTGTACAACCTCCATGCATCTAAACTGTAATGCTTATGGGATGAACGCATGTCCATGTAAAATACCCACGCATGCGTCCTGCACGTCCTTTAGCACAAAATACTGTACCAGCAATCCTGAATAGCGTAGGCTCCTTGAGGCAGATTTTGCTACACTGACTTGCCTTTTCCTTCTTCTAAAACTTTTTCATTCTGTGTTGACTAATCCTGTCCACTTGCTTGGCATGCTCTGCCGCGTGACAAATGGCTTGGCAACCGACTTGTCTATCTGTCTTGATATTAGTCTGCAATGCTTGTGGGTGTGACATGAATGTTGTGGAATCCGCATTTAATGTCTGACGAGTCTGGTGGAAGTGTGCGCAGCCCACACCTTTCACCTCGTCCTCGAACATGACGTTTTTTTCTTTTTTGTACTTCCACGCAGTTGTTTCTTGACAAGCTAGAATTCCTGGCCTAGCCATTGGCGATGCCACATCTTCCTGCTGCATAAAGCTGACGTGCTGTTCAGCGTATCCCACAGTATATTGTAGCTTGCCATTTACCTTTTCTCCATGCTGCCAATTACATTGTCCCCTACCAATTCCCTGATCTGCGCTAGCCTTCAACACCTTTGGGTGCGATGATAAATTCTTATTCGCCACTTTGAGTGTTCCCTGGCATTCCACGCATTCCGTGCTGAATTGACGCATCCTTTTTCGCAGACGTCCCATGATCTTCACAGTTACCATCGATCCTCTGCGCCGTGCTGTTCCGCTGGCCCCTTGCACTGACCCCTTGCTGTTCTGCTGGCCCCTACCACTGGCCCCTTGCACCTACCATGCTGAGTGCCTCCTGATTTTCCTTGCATCCTGCACTGAATTGACGTCCCGCAAGTGTGATATGCTTCGCGGTTTGATGATTCGCAGATTGTCTATAGTTGTTGAGAGGGGCATCCTGGCGTACTACTGCCGGAATCGTTTTGTCCTCTGCATGAGTTTGTTTTCTGTGCATCCTGTGCTGGATTCGACTCCAAGTGCGTTATGTCCGTCTTCTTCATCTTCCTCCTTGTATATTCAGGATATAGTAGGTTCATTTTTGTTTTAGTCATCTAAAATTTTTCAAGACACTCAATTCGTTTGCAATCTGTAACGGTGTATCTATAACGGTTTAAGGTTTGTGATATCAGGAAAAAATGAACATTGCAAGGCATAATGGCCGTTCGCCCCCATAGGAGGCTCGCTTTATTGTCTCCTAGCGATATCAAATATTTCGATTAAGCACATGGGCGAAATCTATTGCAAAACGCCTCACATTTTTTTCTAGGGGGGGGGGACGAGGGGAACAGGGACCTGTTTTATCTTTCACTGCACAGTCCTATTGGGTACGTTTTCCCATCATTTGTGCAACTTTAAGTTGACTTGCGAAAAGCATTGCAAGTAGACCTAAACTTATTTTTAAAAAAACATAAAAAGGTTTCATCATCTTTTAGTTAGGTGGTTTAGCAAAATAAAGGGGACACACCGGATAAAAGCACGAAACATTTTCTAACCCTTTATTTGGTCATATTATTTACATTTTTTATTGGAACCAATATATCAGACCTGTATACGACTTCATTTTTATGTTGCATCCTAATTTGTTGTAAAATAGCATGCTATAAAGGATCAGAAATTGCAATCATTGTTTCCACTGGAATTCTACTAATTGCTCCTTACTTGAAGTAGTAATGCACTTTATTTACTATATGAAGGTTTTCATTGTTTTTATAGCAAATACGTAAACAAAACAGTTAAAAAAAGAAACACAGGAAGCTGTACCAAAAGTAGTTGAAATGCAGTTTTGCACAAACTGAGATAGTTTTATTGGTTTGACTTTAGTTTCAAGTAAGTGTTTCAGTGTCTTACACCTGCATGTTGCATTTGCAGATGCAAAGCTCTGTGCAGTTCCAGCGCACCACCTTGTATGAACATCTCCTACCACTGCAACAACTTGTGCTTTTCCAGCCACACTTCACTAGTTCATTGCAAGCATTGGATACAATTGGAAGAGTGGTACACACAGCAGTCCAACACTTGGATTGTTGGTCGTATGTCCGTTCTCATCCCTCTGGTGTAGAAGCTTTCTTAGGTAGTTCACATGTAGTCCAGATTCAACCTTGATAAGCAGCACGGCTTTTATGTTGCAACAATGACTCCTGAGTTGATGGAGTGTTTTCCATGGTTTTGCTCATCTTATAGAATAATTCTCTTCGTGCTTCATTGACATATTCCTGAGTGCTTATCTTCTCATAAATGACAAATGTGAAGCGTTCGAGCAGTTTGAATTGTTGGGAATCCATGTTTAGAAGAGTATAAGGATATGATGCTATGAAGTTGAATGCTTCGGTACCATCAATGTACGAATTTCAAGCTTCCCACGCTGTCTTCTTCCCCCTTTCCATAGAAAGCAAAAGTTGTGTCGCACCCAGTAAAACTGTGGACCAGAGACAGAACATTCGACCTGTCCTTTCACAGTGTGTGGCAGATAGCATTGATGTGAATGTACATAACGTTCGTGCCGGTTCCAAAGGCAACCTATAATTATGTCTGCAGCTGGATACTTGGCAGTGAGGTAGTGGAGTATACCGATAAGGATAACAACTGCATGGGTGCCCACAATGAACGCCAAGCAGAATGTAGAACCATTCTCAAGGGCAGCTTGTAAGTATATTAAGATTCTGGTATCTACTTCTTCATGGTAACATTGTCCCATGCAATGGGTTGTACCTACGCCGACAGTACGCCGATGTGATGAAGATCAGCTTGTCTCCAGTCTGTTTTTTCAATCTGTTTTTGGCTTTGGCATTGGCTCTACAACTTTCCAATTTACACCACTGTTCTATGACGTGTAGTTCAAAATTTAGCATCGTGATAACCTTGAAGGACTATTCCAAGGCCATTTAAACTAGCATCACTACATGTCCCCCGACCCATAATTTATGTATGTACATTTTCGTGGTTCTCCTCTTAGTAGATTTGGAATGGCAGTAGGTTTCTCCAGACTTTTGCATCACCCTTTAGATCACAACCCATCCAGTACCACAGCTAAAGGTTGATTCTATGGTACAGGCATCAGTCTTTTTTCAGTTCCCAAATAAATATAATGTACGAGAGTTTCACGATACGATCAGGCTGCCATCTTCAGAAACAAAGAAGAGCCACATGTAACCTAGCAGCTTTACCACTGTGCCTGTTGTTGCACTGAAAAACTGAAAATAGAAACTGCTGCTGTTCCTAAGACACCGAATGATATTAAATCAGTTCAAGCAGCACAGAAAATAAAAAAAATGCTGGGTGCAGCATGCGATCAACATTTTCGAGAAGAAGTAACCAATGGTGGCGGATGTTGTGACCTGGTCAGCATACCGTGCTCTTACACAGCTTTTGCCACTAATCTATGACAAGGCTGATTCAACTACCAAGCATGGAATGAACGTACAGCATGAAGCTATCGAGTCCCTGAAGCCCGGGCAGATTCCAGTAGCTGCTTTAGATGCACTTCTCTTTGCATTAGCCAACATTGTTCACTGGAATTGGCCTCAAATGCATGACGAGGAAAAGTACATAATCATGTTTGGTGGTTTGCACATTAAGATGGCAACGTGAATGACATTTGGGGACTACCTGGAAGACTCTGGCTAGACTGCAGCACTTATCCAAGCAGGCATTGCTTCTTCTGGCACAGCTAATTCATTTATAAAAGAATCACACCTTACGAGGACAATGCTTGCCCAATGCCCATTAAGTCAGTGTTCTGGCTCTGGCCAATCTTCAATAGGATGCATTCACACAAGCTGTTACTGGAGACCATCAGGAAGCAAAGAGTGAAGAATTCTGGTAAGAGAATATGAACAATAAAAGTTCAACATTTCACTAGTGGAATACTAATCTTAAGATAGAACTGCTTCGTCTGATCTTCGTGCATGCCCACAGAGAACGAGATTTCTGTTTGTATATGGAATCAAGCCTTAAGGCTTTGGTAGGGTGGTTCTTTGTCCTTGACCATTACAGTTACTCCGGAGAGCCTACCGATAGCCATCCGAAAGGAATGTGAAGACAATGGTCATTGGGTTGTTTCAAAGACAAACAGGCAATTCCCATCCATACCAATCGACCAAGCTCACAAACAGAATAATGAATTAGTAAAGGGTTCTGGAGGGGCTTGGGACTGACTGAAAATCCTTTAGCTTTCAAGAAATGGATGGTTGCTGGACCTGTGCAAGCACAACAGCTTCTTCAGGAATTTGAACAGAAGTACACATCAGATGAAAAAGTTAATCACCAACACCATGAGGAAGGATTGTTGGCACAGAAAACATTTAAAGAGCAAACAGCAGCTCTTGTTCTGGCTATCTCCGAGATGAGCAATCCTTTCCTAGACAATAGCCCTAAACTTCTAACATTGGACACACAAAATGTCATTAACGAGTCAGTTAACACAGTCCGTATAGTGGAATGCCCTTAGCATAGAGCAATACAAGACCTACTGTCAGTGGGTACTTAATGACCAAATGCACTCTAGCCATGAGCCATCAAGAAGAATGCCCTGCCTCTCTTCCGCTGTCCACTGCCAAACTCGAAGACCTAGAAAGCAGGGCAAATATCAATGCTAAAGGATGATGTGACTCTCTTCTCAAGATTGTACATAGTCATGCAGCAGAGGGATGGGGATGTAGGTACCTTCTTCAGGCATGAAAATCATCCCTATTCTGCATCTTTGTCTGAGAGAATTAAGCTAAGAGAGGGGAAAAAATTAGATCTGCTAACCATCCTAACCAAAGAGACAGATGAGCCACAACCTCCTAGGACCTTGATGTAAAAATACTCGACAGTGCTGCTGTTGTTCATCTTCTACCAGTTACTAATGTTTCCACATTGATGAATATGCTAATATTGTATTTCTTCCTCACGCGTGAGTTGACGTGGTGTGGGCCATATACAGGGTGATGCAAAAGTCTGGAGAAGCCTACTGCCATTCCAAATCTACTAGGAGGAGAACCACGAAAATGTACATACATATACTATGGATCGAAGGACCTTCATGATGTCCAGCACAAAAGGCACCATACCAAACGAAAGTATTGCAGCAGTACGGGATACAGTAAGAGAATTTTTCTTACCTATCCAAAAACGTGTGGTGCGTTTTCCATAAAACTGGAAAGTGGTTTCCTGAAGCACACACACGTTCAGTTACACAATGTGTGTGTTGGGGAGGGGGGGAGGAGGAGATTGGAAAGGTGTACTGCATTTGACACGACTGATAATAAAACGAATCAACCTGAATAATTATCTTTGCTTTAAATAAAATAACATTGCCTAAAGCCATTGATCTGTCTTGCCCGTCCTCTCCGCACTCAAGAAAACATTGCAGCCTCCCCCGGTTCCCCCCCCCCCCCCATGTACAATGTAACTGAATGTATGCATGCTTCAGGAAATCAGTTTCCAATTTTATGGAAACGCCCCACACGTTTCTGGATAGATAAGAAAACCTCTTTCTGTATTACTGCTGCGATACTTTCGTTTGGTACGGCACCTTCTCTGCTGGACATCCTGAAGACATGCAGTGAAGCTATTAAAACTAACTTGTCTGAAAGATGACTTCTACCCTAATGGTCCGATTTTCATTCTGTTTGTTTGCTTTAGTATTAGCTTACGGTTCTCTACAACTTTCCAATTTACACCACTATTCTACGACATGTAGTTCAAAATTTGCATCGTGATGACCTTGAAGGACTATTTCAAGGTCATTTAAACTAGCATCACTACATGTTCCCTGACCAGAATTTATGTATGTACATTTTCGTGGTTCTCCTTTTAGTATATTTGGAATGGCAGTAGACTTCTTCAGACTTTTGCATCACCCTGTATATTGTCCAATGCATCTACAGAAAAAAATGTATAAGGAAGCAACATCTACTCCATTCTCTTATTTGTTCATCGACTGTAGGGCTAGTACACCAGATGAAATGAGTTTTAGGACAGATTTTTAAGGAGCCAATGCTGTGTTTGTACCTACCAATCATGTCACGACAACAGGTTAAAGACTATTTTCCAGTTCTAGCTCTATTAGCTGCCCAAGAACGTTAAACCACACATTAAAAAGACTCTCTTATCCTGTACTAATCTTCAACACATTATATGCTAGATCGCCTCAACGATCTTAAAGGGTAACATTCCTTTAACGCAGTCTCAGAAAACTAAGCTTAGAAGATATAAGACAATTTTCTAACTATTAATAAACGAAAACGGAACGTTAAATGTTAAGAGTCAAAACCTAAAAGTCAAAACCTAGAAGTAGAACACGGACAAGCTTTGACAGTGAGGGTCTAGGTGCAAAATTTTGTTAGTAATAGGCTGGTAAGTATTAGACCCTTACTATCCGGTGGTTAGCTTAGTTCTAGTCTAGTCGATAATGCGTGTATGAACAGTTGTAGCAGGTTTTTTTTGTTTTTGGAATATTTTTAAAGAACTTTAAAGAACACAATTTTCTTGTAAAGTTTGGCATTTGTCATTTGATGTTTTAGAATTTTTGATTATCTTTATACGTTCGAACATTAAAAGAAATTATCTTAATACCTTAAGAAATTTACTTTCTTTTTCGACCAGGGGCATCTCCCTTCCATGTGGCGCTCGGCCTTAGTTGTACAAATTTTCAAGAAAGGTACTCCATCGGACGTCAATAATTATCGCCCTATTGCTCTGACATCAGTTGCGTGTAAAATTATGGAGTCATTATTATTCGCAATCATTTTCTATCTTTTTTACAAGACACTTCTCTCATCCACCCAGACCAGTTTGGTTTTATGCTGGGCCGCTCGTCAACACATCAGCTCCTGCTAGTGCTTGACAACTGGGCAAATTTTCTTGACATTAGTGTCCCGTCTGATACCATCTATTTTGACTTCAAGAAAGCTTTTGAGTTGGTTGTTGACTGAAAATTGCTTTTTAAACTCCACACGTGTGGTATTGGTGGTGACCTTTGGAGATGGGTCTCTGCATAACAATTGTACACAACAAGTTCTTGTTGAGTCCTGGACCCACTGCTTTTTGTAATCTATCTTAACCATCTTAAATATGACAAAAATTGTACTTATGGCCTAAAATTCGCCGACGACCTTAAATTGAGTTTGGCCATTCTATCTACTGAACACACCCTGTCACTAGAGACAGAAATTGACTTGGTCTCAAAATGGGCCACTACTTGGTAACTACCTTTATCCATTCCCAAATACCACTCTTTCCACGTTGGCTTACAAAATGTTCATCACATCTATCGCTTAGATGGTACGATTTTACCGTCGGTGTCTGAGGTACATGATTTGGGCATCTGGTTCACTACTGATCTGAAATCGTCTCTCCATTGCCACAAAATTGTTGCATTAGCTTTTCGTTGACTCGCAATCGTAAATAGGTGTTTCATCTCTGGAAATTTGCATATTAAGGTCTAGGCTTTTAAGGTGTTTGTGCATCCACTGCACGGGTATGCGACTCCAGTGTAGTCCCTCTACCTATTAAAAGATAGGTCCTGGTCGAATCGGTCCAGCGTTGCTTTACCAAGGGGTTGCCAGGTCTGCGTGACTTTTCACCTGAAGCCCACCTGGAGCTTGTAGGACTTGAATCATTGGAACTCCGTAGGCTCAAATTTGACCTTATACTTACCTACAAAATATTGCGTGGCTTCTTATCCAAGGATTCGCCCTTTTTTGATTTTTGTCCTATGAAATCGACTCGGAGCCACTCTTGGAAGCTGTCGGTCCACAGTTCCCGTCTGGACTGCCGAAAACCTTTTTTTGATGTTCGTGTAACTCCAGTTCGAAACTTCCTGACTGAGGAGGCAGTCTCGATGAAAACCGTGTCTGGGTTCCGTCGTGTATTGGACAAGTTACCTCTTAACCATTAATTTTTTTCTATCCTTCCTTGCCTTCCAGACCAATTACAAGACTGGTATCAGTGGCTCACCACCCTTCCGAGTCCTGCCCTTTCTGAGGGAACATATATTATTATTATTATTATTATTATTAAATAAAAGATTCAATTTCATATAAAGCTGCGTTATGTAAGTCGGGAGGGGGTATACAGATTACAACTCTCATACCCGTGCCTTTATTCAGGTTAGATTTGTCCGATGATGAGCTTGGAGAGGTTGGAGGTACGCAAAGGAGTACGGTGGAGGAAGGAGGAAGAGAGGGGTGGAACGAAAAGCAAAGAGACCGCTCAATGGCAATGGCTGATCGAATGACTTCTTCTAAACTAGATCAAATTCTATGCGAGGCATAGTTTTATGCTGAGTCAGTAGGTAGCTACAGAGTGGAATTAGACTCTTTAAAGTGTCTAAGAGCATCGACGGAAGTATTACATTAACCCGAGTGAATAGTTGGCTCACGAGCTAGCCAACCTATTCATTATTCAAGCCCGTCGTTCATGTATTTCAGAGAAATCGTGTCAGAGTTAGAAAGATTAGTGGTGTATGGTGTTTCGATTCAACAAATATTACTAATTTGGCTCCCTTTAATGATGATAACAGATTTTTTTTTACAGTAATCTACTGTTTTTCAAAGAATGCAATTACAGTTGCCGCCACTTTAAGAAATATTCTAACCGACCACTCCCACACCCTCTTCCATCTTTACTATGGGCAGTGACTGCTACAACATTACAATATTAAACAGTTCAGTGCAGTACGGGGACGTGCACAGGTCCCCAAGAGGGCAGGGGCAACTTGCTTTTTTTCTGGAGACTTTTTTTTCACCTATTTTTACCCCTCATTGTCCCCCTTTTTGGGATTCTAATGGTTTTTGTCCTTCTTTGCACCACTTTCTTAGCCATTATTGTCCCATTTTTTTTTTTCAGAAAAAGGGTACATTGCCTTGAGAGAAGGGGCCAGCCCGGTACAGCGTTCAGTTACAGTATTACACTTTTACTGAACCAAGACAACCACTATTACTGTACCGTCATTTAAACGCAGAAGAACTAACTATATTTTACCTTGTACTAGAGGCACAAAGTGATACAATAGTATGAAAGATTTAATGGATAAACTTTAACTCTGATATAAGAGACTATAAGGAAACTACCTGAAGGTGACCTCATGAAAAAAAAAACAGTGAATATCCTCGCATATTACACGATGAATCAAATCAAGCGTTCGGTGTACCCAATTTTGTACACAGTGACTTATACTTTAGGTTGTACATGTGTCCTAAATTAGCGTCACATTTCAGATTCCTCTCGTTTTTCAAGGGGTTGCCTGAGAGAGAAGGATGGTCGGTGGATACTACTACGAAAACGCCAGTTAGAGAAAAAAACTACTAATCCTATTCAGAGTCTCTACATGTATAGTGGCATTATATAACCTCAATACGTCGAGGATTCACGGTCATTCTCGGGTTCAGTTACTGCAAATCGTTCCCATTCGTGGCAATGTTGGCAAAGTGAGCAGCGTGGAATTTAACAGATTACACTATTTTCCTCTCCAGACAGATTCGTTTCCATTCATTGATATTTTCTTGGTGGACAACGGAGGAAGGCCTATAGAGTTTAGAAATTATGGTAGAGTAGTACGTGTCTTACATTTACGTCACCACAAGCGGTATTAGAGTATAAGTACCGCCCTGCCCCTTCCATCCCTCACTCTCTCTATTCAAGATGACGCTTCACTGTCCTTGCACCGAATATTATAAATTTCCAGCAGGTGGTGAGATTCCCGTCTATTTTGGACGTCTCACGCAGTCCGACTAGTATTGGATAGTATTTTGTCTAGTTTAGGCCATGTAGAACTTTCATTTTTAAATAGTAGCCTATAGGTGGCTTCTTTGGACGTACAGATTTAAGCACGGGAGATATAATTGGGTCAGATTTGCTTCAGGGCAAGAAGCATAGTGATTCAGCTTATGATCGTTTCAAGTCTGCTGGTCATGACGTCATGGGCCAAATTGGTAGATGTTTTCAACAATACGGAAGGGGGCGAAAGAGAAGATTAAGGTCAACTAGTGTCAAGGATACTAAAAACTATTGTAAGGGGAAAAAAGGTGCTATGAATAAATTTAAAAAGAAAAGGAAAACATCAAATATTAGAACCATCTTAGATTAAAGCTCTATAACAAGTCTGCTCACCCTCTACACGTTCATTCCATAACTCTAGGTCAATATGACGTTTCTTCATCGAAATTTGTGTGTCTGCTATCCCCTCTTTATTTGTTTTCAGTTAGCCACCTACAACTTTCCATACAAAAGAAAAAATGTGTGGAATGCAGACCGGTAGCTACTATCACCGTCAATCAAGTACTGGATTTCATAATTCCAAGTTCAGAAGATTATATTGATTTATCACAGACTTTAATATACATGAAAGCAAAGGTAGCTGTGGTTGATGGAAGCATGTATGCAACTGCTGACAGTGATCATGTAACATCCATGGTTCGCAACATATAGTACAAACTCATTACAAGAAATAAAGAAATAAATAAATAAAAGCTTCACTGAACATAAAACATGAGTATGACACTGAAAGGAGAAGTTACAAATATTTCGTATCAACAGACGAAGCTTAGAGCACGCTAGCCAGCAAAAGGAGAAATAACTAAATCATCACACACACTCAAAACAAATTGTGCAATTACAGCTGAGTGGTTAGAGTGGTGGGCTGCTAACCAACAGAACGTCGGATAGAATCACTAATAAATTAAATGGGGGTGCAAACAAAAAAAAAGTTCAAAAATAGTCGTATCATGTGTGAAGAGCATGCTTTTAATACGTGGGCCGATCGAAGTGCTTTAGTTTCTTTTTGGATAATTTTAAAGCTGCAAAAGTATTTTGTAAGGTCCATATCAAAATTAAATTATTAAAACGACACAATCGCATTAAAAATATTACACAAAATAAGCAATCTTTGAGGACTGCCAAGAATGATAAGTAAGCAGCAATTACATAGGCAAAATATTGACAAGTCATTTCCGCATTGATGATACCACGTAATTTCTTTTCGCTGTAATATCAGCTTTGGTACTTGCTCATTGTTTCAGTTCAACACGTTTTCATCTATGGCTACACGCCATGTTTTTGCAGGTAGATATAAGTGTAAACGGTAAACTGCCAACTGATACAAACTATAATTATGCTTACAAAACCTTTTTACAGAATAACCCTTTTGTAGAGTTTAATCTTCTCAGATGACCTCGTCGGGTTGAGGGTACGGTCACCGAACATGAAGCAAGGATTCAAGCGAGTGCCGAGGTTGCGCTTCTAGGTTGAGTCCGTCACGATCTGGTGAACTAATCTCGCCTTATTTTGAACAATACTGAAATCAAGTCGAAGTTTGCTCCACACAGAACCGAATTTTACCTGCTTTTGGCCGCAGCTGGAATTACCGCTAATATGGCGCCTATGATCGTACCTTTAGAGCCTGGTATTTACATACATAAAGTTACCCCTCCCATTCTATTATAGTTGCCCACGCAAAAACATCAGCCAAGTATCACTGTAGGATGATTATATTTAAAAGCCATACTCTAACGCAGGTACGCGTAGCACTAGTATAGACAACATACTTAATGGTGACGTACCCTCTCGAGTCACTATAGGGCTATTAAGACACGTCGCCGTCAATGGAGTCTTATTCCTACGATGCGTTCCTATTCGAGCCTTGTAATATAACATCTTTAACCATTTCCATTGACAGTGTCATGCCTCCTAATTCCAAACCATTAACTTTCGACTTTCCAAATAACAAATATGTAAACGGGTACATGTCAATGTTCAATATCATAATGTGACGAATGGTATAATATAAGTTAACGCCGATTACGAGACTGGACGGCTCATATTGTTTTGCTTCGATTTGACAAACCATGTGTCTTTCAGTAAACTACGGTATTGTTAGATTGGAACTGGCTTTCTCCGTGGATTTACACCAAAATTGGTGAAAACCAAAACTGGAGAAAAGAACGCCAAGTTCCAAATTGTTCGGCCCTTCAAAGGAGTGATATCAACACACCAAAACATTCACCAACTGAATCACACCTAATAATACTTTGGATGTTAAATGAAAACTTGAACATTGCTACCGAAAGTTGCAATTTTCTAGTTTTCATTTAACCTTCGAACTATTAAGCTGTACGATTAACTTGGCGAATGTTTTGGTGTGTTGATATTACTCCTTTGAAGGGCCGAACCATTCGGAACTTGGCGTTCTTTTCACCAGTTTTGGTTTTTGATATGATAATGCTGACATCTCATTACGATGACGTCTATTAAAACTCAACCATCTTATTTTCGTTTGTTTATAATACTATTAGTTGTTCGAATCTGTCAGACTCGTCATCTTAGCTGAAAAACAGCTTGTGAAAGAAGACATGTTAGTCCTAATAACTTGTCTGTAGACAATTGTTGGTCAACATCGTGTTAAGGATGACTTCAAAGTGAATGTAAAATAACATTTTTAGCCACCCCAGCCTAACATAGCATTTACAATCGTTATGGAAGTCAAAGAGTTTGCTACTTTCGTTAATTGTATAGTCGTCTTATCATTCATTTAGGTAGTTCGTTGGCTGTATAAAGAATAAGACTTTTTTTTAAAGAACGTGCTTACAATTCACTTAGGATTAGCACAGTAATTATTGTTTTCATTCGACGTAGGATAAAGCAGCAATGAAGTTTCAGAGCGTTTTGCTTTAGTGAATGAATGAATGAATGAATGAATTGAAATTTTATGTCACATAAAGGCAATAAGGTTTCCAGAAGGGATGGGGTATCATCCTTCATCCTCTAACACTGGTCCTACATTTAAAAGAAGATAAAAGAGTATCTCATCTGCAGAGTAAATCATCTGCATGAAAATGAAACCGGAGGGATGAGGTTGGTCTAAGTCGGGTGTAAAAAAGGAGGGGGTGGTGGGGAGAGGTTCTGGAGACAGATATTTTATTTGTCAACGCTATATGGACACCATTCTGCAAAAAAATGTGTCAAGCCACATAAACATATTTTTGAGATAACGTGTGTTAATGCTCTTATTCATTAAAAAATATAGTGTTGTAGTAGCATTACTGTTTCTTTTTATATAGAAGAACAGTAATGCTACTACAACACTGTATTTTTTAATGAATAAAGAACATTAACGCTCGTTACCTCGACAATATGTTTATGTGGCTTGACACATTTTTGCAGAATGGCGTCCATATATTTATCATAATTAATGCGTAAGTAACATGTATTTTTAATGTGTTATTGTATGCATGGTTCCTTTACGTTCCTTTATTTATGTGCTATTTTCGGAAAAAATATCCAAAACAGTAGTAAAAAAGTTTTTTTTCTTCACATTTAGTAACAACAGTAAGTGGAGTTTTAATTGCAATAGTTCACAAGATCCAACTAATATTGTGCGTTGTGTTGACCAAAAACAATTTACCCGGCTAAAACGCTGTAATTTATTTATTTTCCAACTCAGTAAACTACACCCATTAAAATGCTGGAAACTTCGCTTCATTTTCGATTTAATACATTGTGCCATCTTAAAAAGATGGCATCTTTGCTTCTTTCACAACTTAACATAAATTATCATGTTAAAATGTTAGCAACTTTGCCTGTTTTGTAGCTTAAAATAGGTTGACATCTTAAAATGTTGCTAGTTGCCATCTTACAACTTCACAACTTTCTCTCTTTTCAAACTTAAAAATAAACCATCTTATTATTTTATTGCGTGGACATATGAAATTACTTCCATCTTGCACTGCATGAATTTGTCCAATTAAAAACTATGGCGTCTTAAACAGCTAAAAGTCTTAAATATTTATTTCGCATGTTTTCCATATGATAATAAGATGCAACTTGTGTTTAATGGCATTTTAAATGAAACAAGTCTGAAATTAGGACGCATCTTAAACTGGTGGCATCTTAAATCTTCAAATGCACATATCCATTCCATCTTAATTTAACGATTAGCTTTACGATCTTCAGGAGGCTCATCAACCAAAACAACTGAATCCGTTTTTATTTCTGCATAGTCACAGCTATGAGTATGGGAATAAAAGCTCTATTAATTTTTTTCTCAACGGCTAAGCCATTTTTTGTTCAGTTGTAAGATCCTTAGAACCTTATCAGCAATCAGCATACGCAGCGTCGCTACAATTAAAAGTAACGTTATTTTCATTGTGACAATTAAAAGCAACGTTTTTTTTCAATCTTTGTGCACGTTTTATGTCTTATATTTATTTTGTTTCATTCAGCTTGACGGAGTTTATACAGCCTACATGCTACACACTCCTTCTTACACTAACCTAAAACTAAGCCTAAACTATCAGGCAGACAAAATCCCAACGCCCGTTCACACCTGAAAATGCTCAGTTGCCCCGCAGAATTCCAGGACTGTCCGGAAATGGAACCCCGCAGGAGGAACCCCCAAAAACCTCTCTCAGATCCACACAATCCCGAAGCGCGACCCGCCTGTACTGCACCCACTGCATACACTCCAGCAAAAAATGCCACCCCCACAACCACACAACAGGGACAGCCATCAGCCCAACCTGCACACATGCTCGTTGAGGAGCACATGCCCCGTCTTTAACCGTGAAAGCATGCCAGCGTCCTGCCTTGAGAGGCTGCTGAGACAGCAACCAAGGCAAGGGGATGCAACACATACAGACGCCTGCCCGTCTCGCAGCTGTCCCACTCTCTTTGCCACTCAGCAGAGGAGAGCGACTGGAACACAGAGCACAAGTCCTAATGGGGGAGGGCAAAACGAACAATGCCACCCTCCCTAACCCTAGCAAGGGAATCCGCCACCTCATTGCCGTGGACACCACTGTGGCTGGGCACTCAACGGATTCTAACCACACAACCTTCGCGATCAGCCCAAAAGAGCTTTGCATCAATTTCCAGCGCCAGCAGGTGGTGAACCTCAAGTGAGGGATAAGACTGATGCAGAAACTGGATCCCAGCTGCGGAGGCCAAATAGATTCCCAGCCAGGGAGCTGAAGGTCCAGGCCAACATCCAATGCGACGGA
Source organism: Lithobius niger (assembly GCA_023313725.1). Lineage (NCBI taxonomy): Eukaryota > Metazoa > Arthropoda > Chilopoda > Lithobiomorpha > Lithobiidae > Lithobius > Lithobius niger. The sequence goes on along the minus strand of JAHWFP010175982.1, from coordinate 37,836 downwards.
GAGAGCAACAAGCTCCCCCACGAAATTCGAGGGGACGAACTGCAACCTCTGTCAGACACAGAGTTTGAAGTCCTGAACAAACACCCCTACCTTGCCGGTCCACGAGTCACGGCTGAAGGAGGCGTCACAGAACAGGGTTCCAACCAACCTGGAAAACCTGGAAAACTCAGGGAATTTTAACTACGTTTAAAACTCAGGGAAGTCGCCGATTTTTCATAAAATACCTGGAAAACTCACGGAAAAAATTTAGATTTTAAATAATGTACTTCCCATCTAAAAGCTTCAGCCTTTTTAACACAAAATTGGTAAAATGTGTGTAATTCTTTCCTAAAATTACGGTAAATAACCTGGAAAATGACTTCATCTACTATGGAAAACTTGGAAAACTCAGAAAAATTGATTTCAGTATTTTGGTGGGAACCCTGCAGAACACCCTGCAGAACCCTGGAAACCCTCCGCGGCTACATCATCCGGGTGAGTCCCCAGGAACACGACGAACGTACCAGAGTCGGTAGCCATAACTGCTTTAGACATTCCCCACCCAGAAGTGTGGCACCATGGCCCAACGACCCCAGGTGCAGGAACACACGAGCCCTCAGCAACCCATACTCCTAAAGGATACTAGCAAGGGGATCCGTACTTCCTCTAGCCATCGTCCGAAGGCAAAGGGAGGCCAGGAGTTCCTCTGCTCTGATCTGCACAGGGAGCTCCACCACCAGAGCAGGAATCGGACTGGAGGGCAAGCACGCCGTGATCGTCTGCATACAGGCGTTTACAGCAAACCAAATGTACACCCTGTAGAAGGATGATAGTGCATTCTTAGCAAGGTCAGCTGAGACTTCCTCCACCCAGGACAACTGGCAATCAAGACGGAAACTCAAGTAGAGGACCGACTGAGAGGCAGCGATCCGAGCCGAACCAACCCTCAGCGTCAGCACCACAGGCACAAATGAAGCCCTCGAAAAGGCAACCATCTCCATTTTGTTCGCTGACAACAACAGTCTCCTGGCGACCAGCAGGTCCTGACCTCGAGTGACACCAGCCTCCGATGCCACAAGGAGAGTGGTGGGCAGCACCCACCCAACGACCCATACCGCGATGTCGTCAGCATACGCCACCACATTGGTACATAGGGCAAGCTCACCAAGCACCTCGTTTATGGCCACCGCGGAGAGTATCAGACTCAAGCAGCTATCTTGATGCAGGCTGCAGTCCGTGGACCTGACTTCCGACCAGTAACCACCCACTCTGGTAGCAATGCTCCTGTTACGCAGGAGACTCAGGATGCCACACACAAGCCACTCAGTCCTCATATACCTGAGGGAGGCCTCCACCTTGTCCAGACCAACCGTATCCAAAAAGATGTCCAAAAAGACAGCCACAGCGATACAGCCATCTTCCCAGGCTTCCCTAATAATCGATTCAAGGAAGAAGATGGTATCCTGCGCACAATGTTTGCGGAAGCCAGACTAGCTGTCAAAAAGCCAGCTACCGCATCCAGATGGGATTCCAGTCGTATCACCAGCATGCACTAATAGACCTTACGAACACAGGAGAGCAAGGCAATTGGCCGGCAACTGAGAACTGGGCAGCGGCCTCACCCCTGCCCAGGAATAGCATCATGACCGAAAACAACCAAGTGTCTGGGACTGGGGTCCCCTCAAACCTCGACTGGGAGAACGCAAGAAGCTCCATGCAGGCCTCTGGTCCCATACCAACTAACTGCCTGTACGACACTCTATCAACACATGGTGCATCCCTACCCTACAAGGGCCACATACAGCTCTGAGCCTTCCAGAGGGCAGTCAAGGTGAGCAACAGACACGTGCGCACCACCTGAGCTAGGCCCTGGACCAGGCCTGGGGCCCAGTGGGGACCCATAGACCAAAGAGAAATTGGGGTTGTATTCCTCCGCCACATCCGGGGCCACCCTCAGGACATCCCCATTCTCCCCAAAGACCCAAGCAACAGTATTTTTCTTGTCCAGCGGTCGCAACAGGCTCCACACCTTGGCCGGGTGGCTGATGTGGGAAATACTCTCACAGCCTCTGCCCGTACTGGCGCTTCTCCCTCCGGAGGATGAACCCGGACTCATCACAGACACCACAGAAGAAGTACCAATGGAGTCCGAAGGCCTTCTACAGTAACTCCGCCAGGAGGCATGCCTATCGCGAACCGCGACAGTTCACGCTCTAGTCCACCAGGCCGGCTGCACCCGACCCAGAGGGCCAGAACCCACCCTGGCACCAAAGACTTGCTACAGTATGCCTTTACTACAGTGCCTAACAAATTTTGGTGCACGTGCTGTGTATTTCGAACTTTCGTATGAACAGTTGATTGCTGATGGGTAAAATGAAAGAATCCGTTTCAGCTGCTCTAAATGCGTATGGTTTTAAACCAAACTGAGCTACATTGTAAATTCAGTAGCTAGAAACGATAGAATGACGTACTTATTATGTAGATGCGGGCTTTCACAGCTGAGCTGAATTGTTTCAAAGTGGGCACCAACAATCACTGCTGATAATTACTTACTTTATTACAGAGGTTACAGGCCTGAAAATCTATATGCTCGACTTAACCTGCACTTACTCGCTACCTACGCACTAAACCGTGGAATACACAATCACCTCAAAACAGCCTGATGCGACTGCGGAGAACAGGTGGGAACTGGGGAAACTGAGCAACTAAGAAGGGCCACTGGCGAACCGTCGACTCGCTTTACAAAAGCCAATACTCAGTAAATGGACAAAAATTATAAATGCAACAATTAGAACCCCAATGTGCCCCTTTTGTTACGCAGGGACACAAAAAAAAAGCTAACAAATTAACTGAATATAAAACGGCTTCGCTGTTTAGAAAAAAAAACATTAGAGCTCGTGTCCCCATACTCACAGCCGTGAAGGTGCACGAATAAAAACGGATAAGAGTTCACTCCAACGCAACGAACTATAATTTGAACTCCAGTTCCAGGGAACAAGGACCGTTTTTACTCAATGGTTATGTCAGAAAGTAAACACAGTTTGTGTTTGAAATGTTTAATGTTTGTGTGTGTGTGTGTGTGTGCACTTAATTTGTGTATTATACAGGATTTTTTCTATTTCTATTTGTTGTTTTATATTTTAAATCTGTGTCGTGTGAGTGGCTGTATGTGTATTTTGTGGGCATTTATAATTTGTGAAACAAACAATCTCCTAGTTAAGGCAGCTTTTTTTCTCCTTGTTCCCTGGAGTTGGAGTTCAAATTATAGTTCGTTGCGTTGGAGTGAACTCTAATCCGTTTTTATTCGTGCACCTTCACGGCTGTGAGTATGGGGACACGAGCTCTAATTATTTTTCTAAACGGCAAAGCCGTTTTTTGTTCAGTTAATTTGTTGGCTTTTTCGCTTCCTTTTTATTGTAACTGGTACGGTTTGGTCTATCATGTGTCTGGTATGTACCCTGTCCACCCAATCTTGTTTGCGAAAAAACTGAGCATTAGAAATGCGTATAATTAGGTTCATGTTCAGCCCAAGCTTCGTCCCATGTCTATTATTTTATGGCAACGCACTAGCTTGTGTCTAGAGTTAGCACGTGTCATGTTGATGGACAGTTGATTTTGCATTGTTGTAGGCAGATGCAATATCGTGTCAAACAATCGCGGAAACAATTCAACTGGCTACCCGAATCCCGCATTTAAGAACTGAATAAGTCATTCAGTCGTTTTGATCGCCCAATTTTGAGGCCGTATAATAATAAGGCATCGGACCCTATGGTTTAAACCTTGAAGGTTTAAGCGAACACCGGGACCGTTTCACTTTGGTTAGAGCTGGAAGGCTGACAATGCTAACTCGAGAGAGAGAGAGAGAAATAAAACTTTATTTGGAGCCGTGGCCCTAGGCCATGCGCTCACTCTAACTAAAGCAATTTGTACTTACACACTCAAATACACCGAATTTAGTTAGACTCAACCACTCTCATTTCATTTGAAGAGCAAACAAACATCATTACTGTACTGTGCTAAGCAAATACCACCTCAGCGCACAAGTTCGAACTCTACAAAATCTTGCAATTGGTAAGAATTCGATCAACACTACTGTGTACAAGTTTGGACTCACTGAAACTTCGTCATTGTGAGTAATCGGCAGTGCACTTGTGGGGCACCCTAGGGGAAAGGAGGGAGAGGGGGCGCAGAAGGCACCAAGGCGTCGTTGGTCGTATGGGCGCCAGCGTTACATGGGAACCCTAGTAAGATACAACAACAATGTTACTTTCCCCGTGGCCAAGCATTGTTGCATCTCGTTCAAGTGAGCGTTGCGCTCGACGCGTACGCCAGTTCATGAGCAAAGCAGTGCACGCGGACAATCGGCTTGGCCCGCACGTGGTATCGTCACGCTAAGCAAACGCTCTTTCATTTACAAATCAAACGCGTGAGCAGGTGCGTTAGCTTGCTAATGCTGGCCCATACTCCGTTCCAACTATGCTGTTTCACAACTTCCCCCTTCTATAGCACCAAGATTCGATGCCATACGGGTCAAGGTCACTGTAATCAAGATATCTGGCCATTTATTTTGAGCATTCAACCTTTTAGCACACCACGGTTTCCTTTCTTGTGGCGCTGATGGAATCCGTTGATGCCGCCATTTTTTATCCCAGCATGCAACAACTAAGCGTGCGAGCGTCGCTTGGCGCTCACCGATCTAGGTACAGTAGATATTCGCGTGACGCTTGATAATAGCAAAACTCGCGCATTGGTGCACCTGCTCTAAAACTGTGAGGGTGCATTTATAATATTGATTTCAACGCGTACGCGTGACGCTCGACGCGTGAAACTAGAGTTTTTCCCATGCTCAACGCTTAAGCGCGACCATTTACAATTGTAGGGCAGGTGGGCCAACGCTCGCGTTTTGCTATTATCAAGCGTCACGCGAATATCTACTGGACCAGAGCCCCGACTGGACCTAGATCGGTGAGCACCAAGCGACGCTCGCACGCTAAGTTGTTGCATGCTGGGATAAAATAAATGGCGGCATCAACGGATTCCATCGGCGCCGAGCGGCGCAAGACAGGAAAACGTGGCGTGCTAAAAGGTTGAATGCTCAAAATAAACGGCCAGATATCTTAATTACAGTGACCTTGACCCGTATGGCATCGAATCTTGGTGCTATCATCACGTAGTGTGATAGTATATAAGTCCATGGTGCTATAGAAGAGGGAAGTCGTGAAACAGCATAGTTGGAACGGAGTATCGGCCAGCATTATCAAGATCACGCGCCTGCTCACGCAGCCTGTGCGTGAAGCCCTAACCAGACTGGCTGCTCGCGGCTGCACGCCGACGCACTATGGTGTAAAAAAGACTTCAATATTCGTCCTTAACGCAACACCAACCACACGTTTGCTGCAATTTTGACCTTGTAGGTACGTAGTCACGCATAGCTTCGTACGAAATTTGCTTCTGTCTGGAGAGGCCTTGAGCGTGGCGCTCGACGCTCGACGCGTACGCCAGTTCATGAGCAATGCAGTGCGCGAGGAAAATCGGCTTGGCCCGCTCGTGGTATCGTCACGCTACGCAAACGCTCTTTCATTTACAAATCAAACGCGTGAGCAGGTGCGTGAGCTTGCTAATGCTGGCCCATACTCCGATGCCAACATTAGGTCGAGCGCCACGACGCACAAGCTTTTATACTGTAAACGCAGCCTAGTCGCTGAATAGGTTAAGGTTTAGCGTCGAGCGTATGACTGATGGTCTGTAGGCTCGTGTAGTGAATTAAAAGTAAAGTAAAAGTGGGTTCTAATCCATCTTGTGCGCCTCGTCTCTTTATTGTACCATTGTTACACGTTGCAGCATTGTCACATTTTCATATTGTTAGCCGCTTCGCCTCCGCCTCCGTCTCCTCCGGTCCAGTTTTTGAAAATTCTCGTGCGCAAACGAACTCTAATATACACGGTCTGCTGGCCGTGTAAATATACAAATTAGAAAACAAAAACGAACTCGTTTGATGGTGAAGGTAAGGTTTAACTGATCCGAAGTGAAAACAGCAAAGGAACACAAATAAACTTTCCTGTAAGGTTTCAGCTGCAGTGTTGCTCTACTGTTTAGTCCACGTGAAACCTTACTGCTGTACTCATACGTTTTACTTTTGCATTTTTACTTTTGCACACAATTAATCGTTGGAAAACGTTTAAAAACTAATCGTCTTAGTGGGCTTAGCACAGCTGTACAGGTAATACAGGGTTCGTAAGAGTCTTTAAAAACCTGGAAATGTCCTAGAAAGTAATAATGAAATTCCATGCCTGGAAAAGTGTTTAAAAATCTTGAAAAATGATAATGTGTCATCAGTAGGGTGATGAATGGAATGTAGACGACGTGACTGAAGAACACTGAAAACGTTTATCCATGAAAGTAGTTGAATGTGTAGCCTTACATTATTCTTCCTTTGTTTGGCATAAAAAGTTTTGAAATTTGGACTTAATTTGGCTTTAATTAAATTTGCGCGATTAAAGGCACATAACTCACTCCGGTATATTTTAACAGTTTCACTCGATACATTACCGGAAATAGTTTTATATAAACTGATTAACCTTTCATTTGCTGGTCTAAGGGTACGATGCAGATGTCAGTAGTGGCGCGTGAATGTTATTAGGCTTGTTTTAAACGGCTCGGTCCGAGCGGTATATAACTCCCGCCACATCGCTGGCAAGCCGCGGCCCTGGAGGAAGGATAATTAATCCTTCGCTCAAGTTTGCGACTTGGTCGTACGATGTGTCACGTTGCAGCGGCCCCGAAATGAGTATGACTAGTGTCGTAGCAATGCGCGCTGCGGTCGTTTGAACTATATTTTAGCGTAGTGATGCAGAGTAAAGCGGCCAGAACGGAGGGATTTATGTGCCTTTAATGGTTGGATACAGCAGTAAGGTTTCACGTGGACTAAACAGTAGAGCAACACTGCAGTATCTGAAACAATACAGGAAAGTTTAGTTGTGTTCCTTTGCTGTTTGCATTTCGGATCAGTTAAACCTCACCTTAAGCATCAAACGAGTTCGTTTTTGTTTTCTAATTCGTGCTACTTTGGCGTAATATGCAGTTTAGATTAGCTTGTTTTAATGTTTTGTATCTTTATCAATTACGGTTTGCACAAACCAATATGGAAACAAACACTAAAGCGAAGTATTTTTCCTAACCCTTGAACCACTTGACCCATTAGAAAGGGCCTTACGGAAAGGGCACACTCTACGGAGCAGCTTTCTAGGATAAATAGTTTGATCTGTAGATAGCGTAGAAAGGTGTCGTGCCAACAAGTACAAGAAGAAGCCAAAAATGAAAATCACGATTCCAGCTAAAGTCCAGACACACTCTACGGAGCAGCTTTCTAGGATAAATAGTTTGATCTGTAGATAGCGTAGAAAGGTGTCGTGCCAACAAGTACAAGAAGAAGCCAAAAATGAAAATCACGATTCCAGCTCAAGTCCAGATGTCCGATGTGACAAATCGGAAATTAATGAAAGTTGGTACACACGTTCACCAAGTCTAACAAAGATTGCATACTAAATTTGAGAGGAAAATTTCAAAGACAGCAGAGAAATTAAGCATAGAAATTTCGGCTTTAACATGGGGTGTTGAGGTCAAACCTTATATTGGAATGGGACCAACTCTTTATAAAACAACGACAGCAACAACCAAATGAATGATTGTGCTTCAGAATGAGTTGGTTACCTTAAATGGGCTAAAAGAAAGTGATTGTCATTTGCACGCCTATCTAGACACACGCTAGTGTGTCGCCGCCAAGTAGATGTTTTATTGTTGTTGGAGCTTAATTGTCAGAGCGTAATTGTTTAGAGTGTTATTGTTATCAGATGGCGGCTCACTAGCAGACTGTGTCTTTTAACTGAAACCAACTTATACGTGATTTTAGCATACTGGTGTAAATTCCTCATGCGGTAGAAATCTTTGCAAATCGTTTGAATCAGGTATCTTGGGTCCAGTAACAAAGAAAACGTCAACACGAAACTGTGGGAACGTGTCCTTCATGGAGAAAAAGTGTCCTCAATAACGTTGATTTGTGTTACTGGTAACTAGTAACTAGTAACTAGTCCGCAGGCTCCCATGTTAATTCCCATAGGGTATAACGACACGCCTACAGCTCATTAGGGAAAGTTGCCAGATCTAAATTTCGGGAGACAGGTAAAGCGTCATATGGGGAAGTGCCTTTTTCTAAAATGGGGGTTGCAGCTAGAAGCACGTGGCCCTGAAGTGGCTCGTAAGTGCAAAATTATTGTTGTAACCATTGTTTGTATTGTCATTCAACAGTAGATTATAACATGCTTAAGTGTTGCACGCTTATCGTTTCGGTACCTATATTGTTAGAATGCACCGTTTTTGCAAATAGGTGGTTCACTAAGAGACAGAATATCTTTATCTTTTATTGCAAAGATTTGGTCTTTTTTTTTTACGGTACACGAATCCAAACTGAATTATCTGCCCCCACCACGATAAAAGGGACAATTTTGCTGGAAAGAAGATCAGGAAACAAAATGCATATCGTCAGCACAGGTGGGAACGTGTTCTTTATGGAGAAAAAGTGTCCTCAATAACGTGACGCGGACATTTTATTTTATGTAGACTTACTGTTCTTGCAGTCTAGTGTAAGTGACGAGTAATTTTAAACAGTTGACGAGTTGATTAGTTTTAGTAATCTTCGTCTGCCACCAGAATATTAGAACTGTATGAACATTTACCATTCCGTGAGTTTGTAGTATGTGTTCATAATGATTAACGTTTACCTCGGCAGAGCCAAGTGAAGGGGGATGCGCTGATTGAGTGAGCGAAGCGAACGAAAATCAGCGTTTGTTAGCCAGTGCGCTCAAAAATCGGATTAAATAGACTTAAGCATGCGAAACATGGGCATACAATACGCCAAACCATGTCCATTTGGCTGGTGTAACGGCTAATTGGCCAATAGCAAACGTAAGAATTATGAATTAGAAAATGTATAGACACTCCAGACAAAAAAGGTAGAGGTCACTATTAGACAGTGGAATTCTTTGTATTCACAGGCCTATGAAAGTTGTGATATTCACCCAAAACCAAAACTGGTATAAGAGCAGCTGCCAAGTTTCCAAGAAGGGTCGCCCTTTCAAAGTAGTGATATCATTCAACCAGGAAAAGACCGCCAAGGTTAATCCTATTAACCAAGTTAATCGCACGGAATAATACTTTGGACGTTAAATGAAAACTTGAAGATTGCTACCGCTCCATAGGAATTGATTAGGTCCTTGCAATTACTATACTGTTACACTTGTTATTAATTTATTTGGAATGACAATAGCAAATGTGAAATTTATGAATGAGAACATTCATACAATAAAATACCTCCACTCAAAAAAAGGTAAGGGTGACAATTACACCGTGGGATTTTTGGTCATTCACAGGCCTATGAAAGTCGTGATATCCACTCAAAACCAAAACTGGTAAGAGAAGCCGCCAAGTTAACAAAAAGGGTCGGCCTTTCAAAGTAGTGATATCATTCAATCAGGGAAAGGCCGCCAAGGTTAATCCTATTAGCCAAGTTAATCGCACGGAATAATACTTTGGACGTTAAATGAAAACTTGAAGATTGCTACCGCTAGTAGCAATCTTCTAGTTTTCATTTAACCTTCGAATTATTAGTAGGTGCGATTAACTTGGCTAATAGGATTAACCTTGGCGGCCTTTCCCTGGTTGAATGGTATCACTACTTTGAAAGGCCGACCCTTTTTGTTAACTTGGCGGCTTCTCTTACCAGTTTTGGTTTTGGGTGGATTTATTTAACAGAGAAAGTGTGTGGTGGGGGAACGCCAATATAATAATTAAAATTAAAAAAACAGATGGCACAGCCTTTACCACAGTTCATACTGAATGCAGCTTTTCTCAATGACAGAGTACGCGAATTTTCGGTGGCTGCGCCAAAATCTAGGCGTAAAAGTCCAGTTAACATTGTCCCATTGAACAAACATGGGAGGGTTGAGGCAAGGAAGGGGAGAAGAGGGGAGGGGACAAGAAGAGGGAAAGGGAAGGGGAGGATCATATTTTTGCAGAAATTATAACCGCAATGTGCCCCTTTAAAAAAACGGAAAAAAGTAGCCATAAGCAGCCATAAGTCATTTGGCGACTAGAGGAGGATGCGCTGACTGAGTAAGCGAAGTAAACGAAAATCAGCGTTGGCTAGCCATAAGTAAGACATGCGTCATTTGGGTTCAGTAAGCATAGCCAGGGCCATTAAGGCATATAGAATAACTTATACACGTGTTATGGTTTCTGATCTGGCCTAGATACAATAGAGCAAGCCAGCGAAATTGTGATTAAAAATGACACGGACAAAAGGCGGTAACTATGGAAGGAAATAGTAATTAATTATCACACTAGCAAAAAGCCATCACAGAAAGCTACATAACGCTGCACACTCTCCATTTACAGGCAATAATCTCACACTGTGCGAAGCACGAGTTTTGGCTAGTTATCGAATAAAGGCCAAAGGCGCATCTCGTTTTTAGTCTGCTGTACAGCCGTACCGGTTGAGAAGACTATTGCAACGACTTTGTCCGTCCGTCCGTCGCCTTTATCAACTTCGCAACGGTACCAGATACTGACGACCACGGTTTACAACGTTAGATTCAGGTATCAAAAGTTAGTTAAATAACATGACAAATTAAAACATCGTTACTTCCTTATAGCTAATAGACTTCTACGACGTAACCAAATTAAATAATAACATTTGATCGCCGAATTCAAATCCTAAGGATAACACTGCAGCCGTAAGAACAAAAGCATTTTAGCTTCGTTTAAAATAGTCTCGTCGCATTGTTGCATGAATGAATAGGCTTACTGTCGAACCAGATTTGCGTTGTAACACTAACTGTGTGCCCGAAGGCACACCGTGTTGCAAAAATGCATAGGCGTACTGTATAATCCAAATCTCCGTTAGCTGCTATTTAGGAAATTAAAGCTCCAGGTAAGAATTAGGCCTAAAAGTTGACAAATTGCTTAAAATCTAAAATAAGCTTAAAAGCTAACACATTTTTAACGGGCAATTCTGATGGTTACTGCTTTTAGATTATATAATGGAGATAGCTGTTGCAATGCGTGATAGAGGTGTGCGCATCACCATTGATAGTGGCAGAACTGACCAGAAGACCGGATGCGACTAGGTAGTCGCTGTAGCCGTTTGTCTGTTCTATGTAGTGGGGCGGATAACCCGGTTTGGGTTCAGCACCCTAAAGTTAAAAACAACAACAAGCAGCAAGGTGCTGAAACAGAGCTGCAGACAAACCAATTTCCAACAAAAAAGAACTTGCAGTGAATGAGGCAGCAAAATTAGGTGTGTTTGCAAGGAGTACAGAAGACCAACTTGGTATGGCAAAGTATCACGAATTAGAAAACAAAAACGAACTCATTTGATGTTTAAGGTAAGGTTTAACTGATCCGAAGTCAAAACAGCAAAGGAACACAAATAAACTTTCCTGTAAGGTTTCAGATACTGCTGTGTTGCTGTATTGTGTAGTCCACATGAAACCTTACTGCTGTATTCAATCATTATACATAGAAATGGAAGCCAGAGTTCAACTTTCAACAACTCTGACACGTAAGCAAAGAAAGAATAATGCAATGGCTACACACTATTTTCAGGGCTAAATTTTTCAGGGTTTTTCAGTCAAGTTGTCTCCTTTCCGTTCATCACCTTACTGATGATACATAAATCATTTTTCAAGATTTTCAAGCACGTTTCCAGGTCTAGAACTTCGTTATTATTTTCCAGGACATTTCTAGGTTTTAAAGGACTCGTACGAACCCTGAATTACCTGCAGGACTGCACTACCCACTCTAAGGCGATTAGCTTTTAACCATTTTTCAGCGATACCGTTTAACCAAGTAGAATGCAATGATGGAAGTAGAATGCAATCAATCATGACCTATCGTGTACAAATGTAAAAATATTTCAATACAGTAGTAAGGTTTCACGTGGACTAAACAATACAGCCACACTGCAGTATCTGAAACTTTGGAAAGTTTATTTGTTCCTCTAATGTTTTGACTTCGTATCATTTAAACTTTAGTTTAAACATCAAAAGAGTTCGTTTTTGTGTTCTAATTATTAATTTGGCTTTTAAATTCCAGTATCTTCAAGTATAGAGCATGGTGCGCTGCCCGAGGATCAGGGAAGGGAGGGGGCCCCGCCCCCCCCCGGGTCTAAAGGCGAATCACCTATGTTAGTTCCGGCCTAACCGGAAGCCTTAGAGTTATTAAGAGTGTAGAGAATTCCGGAAAGCCTAGTGTAGCATTTTCCCTTGAAGTTCAGTATATACGGTATAATTTCATGAAATGATAGTGTGTTTCTGAGTATTTTCATTTTGACATCTCTCTTAAAAGGGATTACACACGAAGTAGTCCCTGCCTAACCGAAACCTTATTTTATATTTATTGAGTGGGAGTTTCCAAGGAACGTGTACCTTTTCACGGAAGTTTGCTATCAAGTTCTTCGTGTTTGGACCAAAGTTGCACCACTCGCCTGCAACACTTTACCTAGGTGCATGTGAGAGGTAATAAGACTAATAATTACAATCTAGAGTATTAATATTCTATACGCCATCTTGTCTAGTTGAGTCGAGTCTAATACACAATAAAAAAAAAAAGATATATCATATCAATAACCAAAACCAAAAGGAACTGATAAGTTCAGAATGGTTCGGCCCTTCAAAGGAGTGATATCAACACCCCAAAACATTCACCAAGTTAATCGCAATGAATAATACTTTCTACGTTAAATGAAACTTGAACATTGCTATACCGAAAAGTTTTCATTTAACCTTCGAACAATTAGTCAGTGCGATTAAGTTGGCGAATGTTTCGGTGTGTTGATATCACTCCTTTGAAGGGCCGAACCATTCGGAACTTGGCGGTCTCTTTTACCAGTTTTGGGTAGGTGGTACTGGTAGGCATCCAGGATTTCTTACAGTAACTCTATCTGTTAGAAGTAATGTACATTGAATATTGTTAGCTCAGATTATATAACAATATTGGACTTTGTCTTCATTATACCACCGCTGCACGTACGTGCTAAATTCCATCAACTTAAAGCGTTACTGAAATTGTGAAAAAATGCATTCCTTTACCGTGGACAGATGAGCAGGGTAGAACAGGAGCTTTACACGCTCGGGGATTTTTTTTTTCTTTTGGCTGGCTCTCACGAAATTATGCAGTGCCTTTTTAAACCCCACGGCATCCCAGGACAACACTGCCTGAATAATAAAAATTACTTACTTGTTGAAAGCGTAAATTCAATATTTGTATAACCTTTGACCACTACGAAGGTGATGTATATCATTAACAATTAATTTGACTCCTTTTAGAACGGCAGTGCTGTTTGTAAAAAAGTATAGAGCAGCGTCAAGTGACGTCATATTGGCTATGAGACACCATTTGGAGGTAATAGCTACAAGGTGCACTAGATTAAAATGTAACGGAAAAAACGGCACATCTAGTCAAGACAGTGTTTTGAGAGCGGATTTCTTAGGCTTAAAAGAATGTTGTATTCTCCAACAACAAAAATCGCGCGTTATATAGGCTTAAGAAATCCAGTCTAATAGCATTGGCTTCAAAAAGACGATCTTCCTTTCTCCCTCCAGTGCTCCTTGCAGCTAACCCAGTTACTGGCTCCACCATAGAGTTATACACAATAATACTACGTCGTGTCACTGCCCTATAGAAAAGTCCTGTCGGGAAAATGTATCTGTTGGGAAATGGTCCTGTCGGGAAAACGTACCGACGGGAAAATGAGTGTCGGAAAACCGTACCAGACCCCCTTGAAAATGCATTATGCTTTCCTTGAAAACCTTGAAATGGCCTTGATTTCGTTTATCTCCTGTTCGAAACCTGAAAATAATAGCCCCTAACTTTCTTCACGAAATTGAACACCGTGTGGGAGGAAACCCCTTCCCCGCCGCCAAACGAAACGTCAAGTCACAATAAGAGGATGTGGGACGAAACAAACAACGGGGAAAATAAGCAACAAGAAAAAAAATTAAAATTACGGAGGCTCGCACCCTGCCATCCCGACATTTTATTTTCGATACGCCCCTGCATATTGGGGATAGTTGTTATTTAAAGAAACCTACCATAATCCCTCCCCCCTCCCCCCCAATCGGAGAGGCGTTGGGACGTTTTGAAGAGCGCCGCAGAGGCGTGAGCCCGGAACGTTTGTAAGGACCTTCTTTAGTTGTGACGTCGGGCGGAACGGGGACCTCCCTTGGCGCATTCGCAGACAGGCCACGCGCCTTGGCCCAAAGGGCAGCCCTACGGGTGGTCCGACACAATATTCCACGCAATTGAGCAGCTAAAATGAGCGAAAACCCAGTCTGGCCCCTCAGGGGATACAGCGTACATAATTCATGGGACGATGCAACACTTTGACCACGATCAACTGTTGCACCAGCAACACGTTAGACCCTAAGCGTCACCCATTCACCCCATCAGTTCCAATGGGTGCATAACTGGTGCTGGGGATAATTACGGACGAGTTTATGTGGGAAGAGTGAATATAAGCCGAAATTAGATACTCCTCGGTCGTATGGATGAAATAAAGGGGTGTGGGTTTGTATTCGGCTTTCATGAACTCGTGTTCACCCTTCCTTCACCCTTTTCCCCACCCGCCCGTCGATTGAGAATCATCGAACCGAAACTGCGAGAAAAGGGGTGTTTGTACGGTGATTAGAATAGAAAAGCTGGATGTTCAATCTCTTCTTCCTGAATCTGACTAATTAATATTCGATAACGTATCTTGAAACTCAACCCACACTGTTCGTTTTTATTTCTTCCCAGGGGTGAACAAGACTGAAAAGGAATAATTAGCATGGCCCCTTTTTTAATAAAAATAACTAGCCATATCGTTCGCTTCACTCACTCCGTTGGCGTCGATCCATGCTTCGCGTAATTTCTTCGATTCCAAGAGCATCACAAAATCGATGTACTGATTATTTCGACGCAAACTAATTGCAATTATTGCTCACAGTTCGTTCATCACATTCCTCAGCACTCCAGCATTTCATTTTCATCATTCAAAACATACGATTTGTTTGTTTGTGTGCACGTTTGTTCATCTATACCTCCAGAAGTAAAGCCCCTACGAAGGTAAGAGTAAATGAAAGATTGCGACAGAAGCGAGAAACTCACTGAAAAGGTTCAGTTTACGTGGAAATTATTCACTTTGCTCGTTCAATCCACGCACTTCCGTGTTTCAAAAGAGGAATATTTAACAAACTTTTAAACCCTACAGGTCTGCCTTTTTCCGTGCATCAGTCACTTGAAGCAAAACCAATTTTAAGTTTTATATGTAGTATAGCAAAATATGTCGTCTTTTTTTTTTTTTTTGGTAAACGAGTTTATTTTTACATTCGTACTTTGAACTGCAATCTTACATTAAAATTCATACACGTGTCAACAATGGCTGCCCGAAAACAAAATGATTTTTCATTTCCTACTGACTAGCCTAACCTGGCACGACACACTAGCATGTGTCTAGATACGTCGTGTTTCTGTTACTTCGTACTGATGCAATGCAAAACATGACGTCATAGTTTTATCTAGCAAAGTTTACTTTGGAAGGTTAAAGTTGGTACAGGCATAATAAACTTTTCATGAACAAGCTATGACGTCATGAACAAACGTCATGAGGGTCAAAATAACTTTGACGTTACTTTTGCAGGTGTTTCCGCGCATTTGAGGGTCCTAAAATCACGTTACAGCGACAAAAATAGACCTAATGGAAGCGTAATTTAATTATCTTTTCTTTGGTCCTATACGCCCATCTTTGCAGATGCCTTGGTTCAAGAGGAGTAGAGGTACACGCACGCACACGTTTTTAATGATGCAGATAATAATAAAAAAGTACGAATAGCAAATAAACATTAGCGCTAATTTGTAGGATAACGAGGTTGCAACATGTACTTGATGCTTATAAATGGGGTGAAATTTAAAGCAGCTATTAGCAGATATTATAGGACGTGCTCTGGCTGGTCGTGTAGCCATGTTTCGTTATTCAGTTACATTTTGTTTTTGTTATAGCATGTAAGATTAGGTATGGTCAATTGCCTCAGATGGAATTTTATCGAGCAGGGTACTGGTTCCAGAAGGGAACTAGTTTCACTCAGTTTTAAATGACGTCACATGCGCCTCTCAATGTTGACGGTTTCCAGTATATAGGTGCACTAGTGAAATTAGATGAATTTGGTTCCCAGCGTCCCCATGAGAATGAGCAGATCTAAATAACAAAAATGTACAAAAGTCTATAACAAATGCACGCAGAGAATTTTAGCTTACTGCAACTGTGAGTGTTGAAAATAATTCTGTTTGTAGATTTGGGAAGAAAAGAACTGATGAGCAAAACGTCGTGCCCAATATGATATACGCGTTCATCGACGCATAATAATTCCTCGAAGGGACTTTGTGTGGGAAGAATGCTAGCAAAGGTTTGCCTTCTTGGATAACTGATGCTCCGGCAGCCGGCACGAAAACCCTAAAGAATAGTCTGCACAATTGCTCATTGCTGATTGTGTACATGTATGGTGTGTGTAA
>JAHWFP010175982.1:0-21158 GCA_023313725.1 Lithobius niger | reverse complement strand
ACGCTAGAAGCAAAAATCCCTTTTTGTCGCCATTTTTGGACGCCATCTTGAATTCCTCGTTGGTGACAAGGTGGCATCAGTATGGTTTGAAGTAGGGGCACATTGTACAACATCTCTGCGCAAAAACATTTTGTGCAGACAGTTTTTTTTAGGCTAGGCCAAAAATCAGCATTTGGCAACAGGACTACTACATTCACTGTCATCTGGAACAGGTGCACGAATAAAATAAGAAATCGTAAACGCTCCAGGTAAAAACGTTTGTCTCGAAGTGGCATCCTTAATTCCACGAAGAGGAGTCAATTAAAGGGCAATACTTACCTGGTAAGACCCCGCTACTTTCCACCATGGTAGTAAGGGGCATATACTTAGATTAGCATTTTTTCACCTGCTATAATTTTTATCCTTGGACGGAGAGATAAACCATTTTTCTGTAAGTAGATTTTTATTGGCCACGAATGACTTACGGTGTATTGTGCATTTTTTATGTGTTATTTTGACATTTCAGTACTACGATTGAGGAGAACACACTGCATGACAAAAAATATAATTCTTTACAGAGACATGGATAAAATTTCAATAAATTTTAATCAAACGAGAATATTGACATTATTTACACATTTTGAATAGAAACTAAGCTGTAGTCCACGACACACGCTAGTGTGCCGCCCGCCAAGATAAACGATAACATCCAGATAAAATACATACGTGTATGAATTTGTGTCTTTACAGCTAAGGTAGTTTGGCTGTTTTCAGCCATCTGAGGTTAAATAACAATTCGATAGAAAGGCTGAAACTTGTTTGATCGGGAGACTTTGGTTGCCTAACAACATAAAAGTCACTGTTAGTGACACAGCTTTAAGTTTTCTTATTGAAAAAACTACGTAAATAACGTTGATGTTTGCCTAATCACTGGCTACTGGTTACTACTGGCTAAGGCCATTTTTGTTTCACGAAAATAAATTCTTCCACGCGGTTCATAAAGCTGGTACTCAGCTCATTGTACAGGTATTGCTCTGGAGATGTGCCCGTTTCAGATACTGCAGTGTTGCTGTACTGTTTAGTCCACGTAAAACCTTACTGCTGTATTCAAATGTTTTTACTATTTTTTTTTTTTTTTTTTACTTTTGCACAAGATAGGTCGGCTAATGTTGGTGCACTTGGCTAATTAACTTCGCTGGAAAATAGTTAAAACTAATCGTTACTGTGCTTAGCAGAACTCTACAAGTAATTCTGGGTTTTCAGCTTCAAAACGTTATAAACATTTACATCTAGGGAGTGGTTGGGGGTCTGGGATGCCACCATCTCCCAAAAAACCGAGGCTCATTTGACTACTGAAAGCACAATTTTTGAGGTCCAAACATGTATTTTTCCTCCAGTTGGTCAGTTGTTTTGTTTTTTGTTTTATGAACCCCCTTTGACGGGACCTAAACCGACTCCCCCACCCTTCGAGAGGATCCGAAAATTCCATGACCCTCCCAATTTCCCCTGCCCTCAATTTCTCTCCCCCCGGCGATGAATTACTTAGCATTTTTTTTTGTTTTTCTGGTCTTCACTAAGTATGATAAAGACATTTGAATTCATCTACGAAGTTATGTTCCCCCATTAATGCCTCCCTCCATCCCTTCCACCCCCGGCCCAAGCCTCCCCAAACCGTAACGTTAGCTCTTTATTTAAGGCACTTTTTAGCTACATTCTGTTGAAGCATAATCATTTGAGTGGTGTTTAACAACAACAGTGCGACACTACGGAGGGTAAAACTGTTTCAAGTAATTCTTGTTCATTTATTGAGGTAACCGTGGTTTCCCAAGCGATAAGCATGCAACAACAGTTGCGCATGCAGTGACTGTTGCACCGATAACTTTGATACCATTCAACCCATTCAACCATTGAACTCGGCTCTGGAAGTCTGCATCTTCGAAGTAAGTAAGTCTATTGTACAAGTTGCTAATTTCGTGGCCTATGCTGGCACCGAAATTTACAACATATAGTTATTTGGTTTAAAATTGCAAGCGCTTAGCTGAAAAACGAATTCTTTCATTTCGCTCACTAACAAAACCAACAAAGAGGTATTAGCCAGGCTACAATACCATATTCTGCGTGACCTGGCATCATTTGCACAGTACCAATGATATAGCGACCGAAATTGTTTTCTTATTAGAAGACGCTGTTATATTTATCGCGTTGCGTCGTGGGAAACGTTCCGCAGATCCATGTACGCACTCAAGCCAAACACGGTCAACCTTTACAATTAGAACACAAAAATGAACTCGTTCGACGTTTAAGGTAAGGTTTAACTGAATCAAATAGTAGAGGAGCACGAGTAAGCTTTCCTGTAAGCTTTCAGATACCGCAGAGTTGCTGAAGCATAAAGTTCACATGAAACCTTAATGCTGTCCTCAACCATTACAACCCAAAAAAGACAAACACTACGAAAAGGGGAACCAACAGTTACTTAATGTATTGTTACTTCGGGTTTCAATGCAAATGCAGATTACATTAGTGCGCAGCTTCAAACATTTTGACGGTACAAAAGATATCATGCGATATCGGATCGATAGAAGTAGTGTCAGTATAGCCTTACTAATCAGATATCAGAGATTCGGCTCTATAGTTATTTTGTTAAGGGAGCGGTCATTATTTATAGCCCAGGAAGAAAATAAAAATGTGACCACCAAATTTTCGATGACTTCCTCTTCGACACCCTGAAAAAATCTTGATCCCCCACCCCACCTCATGGTCCAAAAATAATGTGACCCCCTTTTTCCCCCCAAAAAATGTGCATTTCGCAATGAGCAGAAGATTTCCAAATAAGTAGCACTCTACACCAACAAGTTTCCACTAGTTGTAAGGAAAACGTGCCTCGGTTTTAACGAAAAGACAGATTAGCTTAAAAGTGTTCTATAAAACACCGGTGTTCCTTACACCCATCTAACCATCTTGTGTCGAGTTTCGTACAATAAGTGCTCGTATGCCCATATCCGAAGCACCTAAAACACAGCTGCCAAGAAACAGGAGGATAGAATTTTTAGAAAGTTTATTGAAAAAAGCATACTATCTATAGTACTGGTACACCGTACACTGCTACTACTGGTACTGGTACTACTAACAGGTTAAAAACTACATCAAGGCGAGGGGGAATCCAAAATAATGACCTGCCCCCATGACTGTCTCACATTACCATTAGCGGCTGTGCCTGTTGTAAACACATTTTTTTTATCCCATGGATTTTAAGAAGTCTTGCCATCCATATGGTGAAACTAGTGTCAGTTTGTGTCACATGAGGGCATCACTGTTGATGTAATTCATCGTGGTGAAGAGGGAGGCCGCCATCTTTGTTCGGCCGAGACGCAATTATGTTATCAGCAACTCCCTAGTTTTTATTGATCTTATTTCCGCAATTATTAGCAATTATGGCGGAGAGAGTTGGCAGAAGCATAATTAAGGCCATTATTACGAGACCATCTTCCTTTGTAGAGCGGGAGAAGAGGAATGGGACTCGCCAAAAAAGACTAAAAAAAAAATACACTGCTGACCGGCACAGAGGTCAGAGGTACATGGATAAAGTGAAATGGTGATCAAGTCTGTCTAGCGTTTTGTGCAAAGAATGGATGGGTATGCTTATTCAGTGACAATAACACGTTCTCAAAGGAATCGAGAATGTTTTCCTCGTGTTAATTGATTTATTCATGTTACATTACAGAAACTGTAAAATTCCTCCAATCATAAACGAGGTGGAAAGAATACTGGCATGCCTGCCTTCGAACAACTTGGATCTTCGATTGATCTCTGGATGGATCTTTCGTTTTACCATGAATTTAATTCGAAATACACCTTGGTAAAAACACCTTTGCAGCCGTTCGTCAAGTTCGGTTTTTAGCCTGTGTTAACATTTTTTGCAAACTGTTCATTTAAATGTAACTTGTAATGCACACATCAATTATTTAATTAAAATTTGAAGTATTAGTCGTTGGGATTAACTCGGTGAAAGAGCTTGACGTTTGATAGTGCGACTTTAACCGGCTAAAAAGCTTGGTGGGAATCGTTAACAAGTTTTGTTTTGGGGAAATATCACATATTTTTGGTCCAAATTGACAAGACCAGGACCCATTTTCTTTTGTTAGAAAATGACCGTCATGAAACGCCGAAAATCAAGTGTTATGGTCCTTTTTTTCTTTTGGCTTTAGAAGGCTTCCATTAGTATATTTACGTGTATTTTTATCTTTGTACCGAACTCTCATCATTTAGCAGTGGGAAAAGCAATAATTCTTCACTCATTTAGTGGTTGTCGTGCTGCGTGCTCACGTTTTCGTGTTCATTGTTGTAAGTAAAATCAGGAGCCATTAACTGCATACACCGGGGGGGGGGGGGAGAAGCATGCTGTAACGGTCGCTTCATATTATTTTCATCCCTTGTCACAAGGTCATCTGGGAGAGAAGCTGTCTGTTACGTTTCCTGGCACCAGACCAGTTTATTCAACACTGCTAGAATCTTATTTTACCAAAGCAGTGCTAAAAGTCATGAACTTTCTAGCGCGCTCGTGAACGGCATTGAATCACGAGGCAAAACACGCGATTTCTACCTCAGTCGGCATTGGCTGGAAGAGGCTATTTGCTTCACGATCGTGTAGCGCAGGTGCCGCATGCATGGACTAATTGTAGCACGAATGGTATTGGATATCGCTCGCTTTCCAAGAGTGCTGGGATCGAACAATATCGAGAGCAAGCCATTGTTGGATTCCAGCAAGAAAGGAGCGAGCGGTATCCTACTTTTCACCCGTTTTGTAGTTATCAGTCCGACATGCATTGTTGAGCACGAGTGAAATACATTGTTGTGTTTAGCCAGAAGAAAGTTTACGTGGAATATTCGCAGGACGCAATGCTGCAAGCAAAGAAAAGAGCAACATTTAATTTTGAAAATGGTTGCAATGTCTAGACACAAGCTAGTGTGTCGCGCCAAGTTAGGCAACAAACATCACAACAAACATGACATCAATTCAATTGTCGAGGTTGTAAACCATTGTAGCGCGACGCCATAGCGTCAGTGTCTTACATCTTGAAGCATAGTTGGGCACATTTCAGGTACTTGGGGAAACATAATAATGCGGTGCAAAAGCTGAAATTGTGTTGAAATCGAGAGCAATAACCCACCTGACAAAAATTAACTCGTGTAGGAATGCTAGCTAAACTGCTTTCAATGCAAAATCTGACCCTCAATAACGTTGAAAATGTGTTACTAGTTACTACCTAGCTAGCTAGCTAGTCCGCTCATCCCCATGTTAAATCCCATAGGGTAATTATTCATCGATACCGAGAAAACGGAAAGGCTTCCAGCTATGAAATTGGATGAATGGGTGCAGTACAATACGAACTGCGCACCTTTTATGGTTTGAAGCCTAGGGGCGTAACGGGGATGGCGTGGGAGGGCGCGTAAGTACGAAAATATTGTTACAACCATTGTTAGTATTGTCGGCATCGTCTCTAATTGGACGCTAAAGTTCGGGCAATGACAGCGTGTATACTGATGTGCGTGCCTAGACACACACTAGTGTATCACGATAAATCTAAACAACGTCACCAAAGAAATTGTATTCACGTCCAATTCGCGAAAAAAAAACCATCTGTAAAAACAAAGCAAAATAAACAAAGCCAAAAACTGATACAGAGTTCACTAAGTTGAGAGTGGTTCGGTCCTTGAAAGGAGTGATATCAACACACCAAAACTAACTAAATAAAACAAATTACAACAAAATGTAAACCCTACCAAAAACCTATAAAGAGGTGACTAAGTTGAAAATGGTTCGGCCTATTAGCAAAGTGTTGAAAACCAATTTCTTGTTGACGTGGCACTTTATTACTAATCTGCACGCTAGCTGAGTTGAGTAAATACACAATTTAAAAAAACGGAGTGATATATCAAAAACCAAAACTGGTAAAAGGGGCCGCCAAGTTTCGAATGGTTCGGCCCTTCGAAGGAGTGATATCAACACACCAAAACATTCGCCAACTTAATCGCACCGAATAATACTTTGGACGTTAAATGAAAACTTGAACATTGCTAACGAAAGTAGCAATGTTCTAGTTTTCATTTAACCTTCGAACTATTAAGCTGTGCGATTAACTTGGCGAATGTTTTGGTGTGTTGATATCACTCCTGTGAAGGGCCGAACCATTCGGAACTTGGCAGCCACTTTTTCCAGTTTCGGTTTTAGATATGATGGTAATTAACATGGATTTTTGACGGATTTATTTTTTTTTGGACGTTTGAGGTGTTATTGTTTTCCAAAATTGTTTCATTTAGTCGATAATTTTCGGTTGCTTTATTCATTTTTGTCATTTAACGGATACCAACGTTTGGAAAGCAGCGGTTGCACTGTTGTGTGTAACATGAATTATTGAACGATGTTTTTTTTATTTTTTATTTTTATCTGTTATGCTTTTTGTTGCTTCAGTAAATTGATTACCACTTTCAGCCCCTGAGCCCGCACGGGTGCGGGATGGCACCATTTATGTGAGCCCTGAGTCCACACCCGTACGGGGTGCCTTTATTAACTCTTCGTGTGTGAGAGGCCCGCCTCAGTGTGGGCCTCTCCATTCAGAGGTCTTCACTGTTTGTACAGTGTTTCACCCAACTGACACCAGATGTCATAAGATTGTGGAGGCAAAGGCCCTCTTTACTACACTAATGTGTAATCTTGCATCCAGTACCACTAGTTTATAAATTTGGAAGTGTAAAAACGGTATACTTTCAATAACCAATAGTTTTAATGAGAAAATATCTTTATTATAATATCGGAGCCCGGCTAAAAGGAAAGCCTAAAGAAAAGCCTAAAGGAAAACCACTTCTCCCCTCCTCGCGCCCGCATTGAAAATGCACTCTCCCACTCTACCTGCAGCCAAAAAGGAGCCAGGCATGAGTGGTCGATCAATCTGACAAGTCGTCGGGAAAATGTCCCGGGAAATGTGACCGACCCCGTGCATAGCACGGGCTTCCTCTAGTCCTTCAATAAAAACGCTTGGATTTCAAACAAGGGAAAGGATTAAGCTTTCTTAAACAAAAAAACATCTCATATCTATGATAGAAGCCGAGCTACTAATTTTTGTAAAAGCTTAAAATTGACCAGGCTCCTGGTAACGAACACACAAAAAAACCTCATGGCTGAAAGTGTTACATTTGTTTGTTTTCTTCCATTTTTCATTTTAAAACAAATGAGTGCTGGTTCTGCCGTGGATCCGGGCACTCCGCCGTTGAACCCAGTCTTCGTTCATTGTTGCAATCCCGTCATGTGTATTGTTATAAGAGGACCGAAAGCTTCAAAACGGGTGAGAAAAGTGATTTACTTATCCCACACGTGGATGATAAGTGAATTTAGGGCGACATGTCATCGCTATTGGTGATGGAAAGTCTGTGGTGATGTTCAGTTAGTGGTTCAGTGGTGCGGGTACTTTGTTCATGGTGTTCAGATGGTTCCAGTGCTATGTTAGTTTGTAAATATTTTGTAGAGTGAGAGGATGGCTTGGGAGCCTTTAAGTAATAGTTATAGCCATCCATTTTCCAACAATTGGGTACAGCAAGTTAGTGATTTATTGATAGTTTTTACCTACGAGGAGCCAGAATACGTAAAAGCTATCCAATAAATCACTTACTGTACCCCATTGTTGGAAAAAGGATGGCTATAGGCTGGAAACG
Source organism: Lithobius niger (assembly GCA_023313725.1). Taxonomy (NCBI): domain Eukaryota; kingdom Metazoa; phylum Arthropoda; class Chilopoda; order Lithobiomorpha; family Lithobiidae; genus Lithobius; species Lithobius niger. Next base: position 13,472 of record JAHWFP010175982.1, on the reverse strand, counting down.
TATGCAAAATTCTGAAATCATTAGGAAAAAATATCTCCCCCCCCCCCCCCCCCACTCATATAGACAAAACTTTCATACATGCAAAATTACATGATACAAAACACGTGTTTTGAGTTAGGCGCGTGCACAATTCAAACTGTCGCAATGCTTTTAGACGGGACGGCTACCCAGAAAAGGCGCTTTAAACTAAGTTCAACGGCAAATGTTGAGACAAGTTTGGGCACCGGGTGATTTTAACCTGATACGAGCATGCTGAATCCGAATCTGCCCGATGCCTAAACGAATTTCTACTCCTAAGCCCGGAATTGAAGATGGCGTCAAAAATTGGCGACCGAAAAACAACTTTTAGCTTCTAGAGTCTAAACCGTTCATCTGATCGAAAATAAACCAGTTACCAATTATCTTTATAGTAAAATTTCCTTCAAAAAAGGTTCTATTCACATTTTTCGTAAAATTAACTCTTCTGGTCGAAATTCGTCATTCGTCATCCGAAATTCGTACTACAGCACAATGTATATTATAATTCCTGACTTAAACAGCACTTAAACAGATCCAATTTTCTCAATTGTACATTTGATTATTTCAATTAAAAATCACCAATTTTTATCCGTGTACATTTTAACAAGTAAAATGAAACTTCAATCATATAACCCCTTTTTTTATGGCACACTTCATGTTTTTGTTTGTAATATTATAATTCCTGACTTTAAACAGCTGCCATGTTAGTTCTAATAAGATCCACTAACACAATTGAGCTTAAATGAAAGGTGAAGATGTCTGTTTTCCAACAAGGGTAATTAAAACGATTTATTTTAATTAGGAGCTAAGTTACGACAGTTTACCTACGTTGAAGCACTTTAATTTTTGCATCATTTCACGTCAAGTTCCATCTTTAAACTGCTGCAGTAGCCGTTCTAATTCCGATAAATGGATGTGATTACGCTTAGACGAAAGATGAAGATGTATATTTTCCAACAAAGGTAATTAAAACAATTTATTGTAATTAGGAGTTACGTTACGGTAGTTTATCGACGTTGTATCGCTTTGATCATGTTTTGCATCGTTTTACGACAAGTTCTATTTTTAAACTGATGCAGTAGCCGTTCTAATTCAGATAAATGGATGTGATTACGCTGAGATGAAAGATGAATATGTTTATTTTCGAACAATGGCAATTAAAACTATTTATATTAATTAGAAGCTAAGCTACTACAGTTTTTCTACGTTATTGAGCTGTGGTTTTTGCATCATTTTACAACAAGTTTCATCTTTAAATTGCTGCAGTTCCTGTTCTAATTCTGATAAATGGATGTGCTTAGATGAAAGATGAATATGTTTATATTCCAACAATGGCAATTAAAACGATTTATATTAATTAGAAGCTAAGCTTTTCTACATTGTAGCTCTGTGCTTTTTGCATCATTTTACCACAAGTTCCATCTTTAAATTGCTGCAATAGCCGTTTTAAGTCAGATAAATGGAATGTGATTAGGCTGAGACGGAAAATGAAGAAGTAAATATCTTCACCTTTCATCTAAGCTTAATGACATCCATTTATCAGGGTACTGCAGCAGTTTAAAAATGGAAGTTTTGGTAACGTGACGCAAAAAGCACAGCGTTACAATGTAGAAAAACTGTCGTAGCTTAGCATCTAATTAATGTAAATCTATTTAGTTACCCTTGTTGGAAAATGTATATCTTCATCTTTTACCCAAGCTTAATCACATTCATTTATCAGAATTAGAACAGGTACTGCATGAGTTTAAAGATGGAACTTGTCGTAAAATGACGCAAAAAGCACAATGCTACAATGTAGAAAAACTGTCGAGTTAGCTTCTAATTAATATAAATTTTTAAATACGCTTGTTGGAAAAAATACATCTTCATCTTTCAACTATGCCTAACGACATCCAATTAACAGAAATAAATAGAATGGGTACTGCAGCATTTTAAAGATGGAAAATTATGCAAAAAGTACAGCGCTACAATGTTGAAAACTGTCGTATATAGCTTAGCTTCTAATTAATGTAAATCGTAAATTACCCTTGTTGGAAAATATACATCTTCTTCTATCATCTAAACCTAATCACATTCATTTATCAAAATTAGAACGGGTACTGCATCAGTTTAAAAATGAAACTTGTCGCACAACGACGTTAAAATCAAAGTGCTACAATGTAGATAAACTGCTGTACCCTAGCTACTAATTAAAATAAATTATTTTCATTTAGTATTTATTATATTATTATTATTTTAATATTTTATTATTTTAAAATAAATTATTTTAATTACCTTTGTTGGAAAATGTATATTTTCATCTTTCATCAAAACCTAATCATATCCATTTATATGAATTAGAATGGGTAATGCAGCAGTTTAAAGGTGGAACTTGTTATAAAACGACGCACAAATCAAAGTGCTACAAGGTAAATAAACTGCTGTAGTTTAGCTCTTAATTAGAGTAAATCGTTTTAATTACCCTTGTTTGAAAACATACAACTTCACCTTTCATTTAAACCCAATCATGTCAGTGTATCTTAATTAGAAATAGACATTGTAGCTGTTTAAAGTAAGGAATTATAATACATATATGCGCTGTTGTATGTATAGCATACATATAAACGGCCTGATAGTGTAAGGATGCGTGCCTCTAGGGCCGCTGACCCTGCTATCCGAGCGCCCTTCACTGCTCTGAAGCAGTCGGCAGGGTGGAATGAGACAGATCGCACGCACCCTCGGGTGCTCTGAACGGTAATAAACCGATGTTTGGCCTTCAATCGGTATTGGAATGAGTTATTTGTGACAACCATGAGATGGACAGAAGAAGTAATGTCACAACAGAACTTAAATGACGAATTTGGGCCAGAAGGGTTAATTTTACGAAAAAATATACATGGTACCTTTTCTAAAGGAAATTTTATTTCAAACATAATTGGTTACTGGTTTAATTTCAATCGGATGAACGATTTAGACGCTAGAAGCACAAAACTGTTTTTGGTCGCCATTTTTGGACGCCCTTTCTCTAGGAGGAGAAAGTCGACTTGGCGCTGGACAGGTTCGGATTCAGCATGCCCAAGTTAGGGTAAAACCGGCCGGTGCCCGAATGTCTCAACATTTGCCGTTGAAAGTTATTTTTTTTGGGGTTTTTCTTCCAGTCGTTTTTGGTCGCGAGACGAAAATGAAAGGAGCTTCGCTCTGTTGTCGTGAGTCGCCGAGAGACGCCTCGTGACAACATCGCAACAGGTGTGAGGCCCTCAATTCATTGTTATTGGGGGAGACGCCTGCAGCAAGTAGAAACACGTTGCGGCAAAATGTTCTCTCCCGTAACCAAATTTGGGATTTGGTGTGCGGCTAGCTTATAGTACATAGAATCATAGTTCATCGCTCCATTTTTTTCATATACTTGTAGTCTCATTTATTTATTCTTTCGAGGGATTAGGAAATCTATACATAGCATTATTTAACTTTCGTATTAAGGCATTAAAATAGTATTATAATGAACCAAGACTCAATTTTCTACGTTGTGTTCATTGGTGCTAATCGTCCCTTTAAATTCTGAGAATGGAAAAAAATTCCTTGTTCGACAATAATTATGCTAGTTCTAAATCGGCAATTACTCGGAACCCTTTCATCCATTTTACATCCGGAAATGACGTCATTTCCTGCACTCGAGGAACAGGAGAGTGACAAGCAAGGAGGGTAGCCACCAGTCGTTGCCAATTTTCTTTTTTAATTTATTTTACAGCCTCAGTGGCGAGGGAGGGAGAATTCAATGTCGGTTCTGACAGGAATAACTGAGTGAATAATAGGGTCATCATCGCAAATGGCATACGGCCTTTGCGAAAATGACTGACCACAAGAACCTCTTTCAACGTTGGGGCTTTTGTCTCCCAAAGTGGTCCAAGGCACCCTAAAAAGTATGTGGACATTCAAATACATGACTCAGGGTTTCGGTCAGCAGTGGTGAGCTTCGGCATTGGCGTACGTCTTGGGCCCCAAATATTTTGACCCCCCCCCCTTCCCCAAGTCAAAAGATGTCTTTTTTTTTCGTGAAGTAATTATTAGACAGGAGTATCACTTTCCAAACGTCCAAACGCTCCTCTCCTACTTTCCAGTACTAATTCTATTTTTAAATGTTTTCTACAAAACCACAACTATTTGTTTTTCAGCATTTCCCCCCCTTTTTGTTTAAATCTTGTGTCTTTCCTTTTTCATCTGAGGCCCGAAGTACGCCCACAGGCAAAATCACGGTTTTTTAATGAGAAAACCCGACACACAACCTTCCACACTGGACACCGACATCACGCCAGGGTCCGGGGTTTAGTTTTTTTTTTCTCTCAACACAACATTTTCAGCGCTGCTGCTCTTCCTTTCTACCGTCCTCGGCCGCCAACTACTTTCCCCTCTATCTTGTGGCTGATGTCAGCACTCGAAGAGTGAAAACGTTTCTCTAAAGCACGGGCCTGAACACCGTGCTTTCCCACACTGAAACACTGGATCAGGTATGGGTCTCAAGTCCCGAGTTAGACGAAGACTTGAAAACGTGGTGTTTGGCCCGGGCTCAGTGTGGAAGGGTATAGGGACTGGGTTGGAGGTTGGTCGGGGCCGCACACGGCACAGGCTTTTTACTTAGCATGGAAGGGTTGTAAGTGTGGTCGTAAGTGGATAGAGTTTTTGGGTGAGTTAAAGTCTGAAGAACCCTTGTATATTGACATGTTAGGTGAGCAAATTTTTGTTCACAGATCGCGTCTGGAGGGCGCCATCAGTTTTGAACGCGAAATTTGAATTTTGAAATTTGCCGGTCACTGGTTGGTTTTCAGGTTGACCAGTCTTCCAGTCAGACGGGAGGCCAGTTCGAATGGGTAGACAGACGCACGACACACAAAAAACAAGGTGCTCGCAACCAGCACGTGGTTCATCCTGTCCCTAAAGAGAGTTGCAGATTACGAGAGATAATCTCCCTAATTTAGACGAGATCAGTCGAAACGAGGTTGACTTGCTGAGACCAAAAATCAAGGACGTCGTGAAGACACCAAGAGCAAACTAATTCTCGTCTTGTCTTGGCAGATTCCTTACACATCCATTCGTAATCTGCAGCATACTTGGATTCCGTGAGTGCTGTATTCTGAAAGGTGCTTTCATGAGGAACACAAAGTATGAATCCAACAAATCCTATGTTCGCTTAGAAGGGAATTCAAAATAGCCGAAAACTTAAGTCAGAGAAAAAAACTAATCTCAGATGTCAGTCTAAAAACACAACTTCGAAGTTCAAAATCATTTAATCATGTACTGACTGATTTATGGTCACTTTTGAATAAACCGTATATTGAAAAATTACTGTTACAGCCGAATTGCCATTGACGTCAACTGGGGAAACTCTGATAACTGAGTGTCAGTAGTCGAAGTCATAGTATTCAATCTGTTAATAATACAAGTAAATGTGCGAGACCAATGATCGGGTTGTGGAGTTAAGTTAACCTAATACAAGTAGGCTTACCTTAGACCTGAGCATTGGTGAGCAAGATAACGTCTGGCTCCTCTCTTCATGTCGGCAGCTTACAGTGAGCCTCGAGTGGTCAAGCATCAATTTCGTCTGGGTTCTTTTACTGGTTTGAATGGAAGTAACTTCAACCATGTGTGTATGGACTCACATACTGCTAGCTGTTCGTTACTTGGGCACCCCCCCCCCCCCCATATATATTGTGTTCCATTATCTGTATCGGTTTGATTATTAGTTACCAGGGTTTATTTTTAGCCATTATAGTTCATTGGTTTGTTGGTCGGTCAGAAGATGATTTCTAGCTATCGTATTCATCCGTATTCTCCATCGACGCTTGCTCCGAAGGTATCCTGTGCATCATGATTCCGACTGAATGCGTATCTTCGAAATTTTGTCTGACTCAGGTTTGAAACCCCTTTGGGTCCCACAGGATGCGCATCCTGATTCTAGTCATGAAATGGATTTTGGTTGTGCGATCATTAGTCTCCAGTTATAACGTAATACAAATACACAGTATGTTGGATGTGTAAAATAAATCCTAAGCACAACAACACGTATCTGCTACATGGAAACATACATAAAAATAATTATACATGGGATGAAAAACATACTCATTCTACTGTTATAACATAAATAATTTATCCATCAAAATACCTGTTCCATAATACATTCTTACTATATTACTTATTACATTCTATACTTATTCCTCCGTTTTTAATGTTTATAGTTTTATTACTGAGTTTCTATTACTTATTATTACGTTTTCACTGTTCATCGTATTCGCATTTGTCTTCTTCTTTTCTATTCATCTCCTCAGCATCACAGTTGAATTGTTTTACTGACACTCAGTTATTAACATATATCTGTTGTATTAATATTAGTTATATTGACTGCTTAATTGTTATTGATTTTAATTGTATTATTTATTTATTGTGATTAACGTAATAAAAATGTTGTAAAGGTAGTGAAACTGCATTTTAGATATAGGTTCTCACAGGGAATTTCCGCTGTTAACTATATACAGTGAATACCCATACGAATGTGGAGAACCCTCTAGTATAAGCGACGTTCAACAGCTGTTCATCCTACTCAGTTGATTTATAATTAAAAAACAAAAACGAACTCTTTTGATGATGCTTAAGGTAAAGTTTAACTGATCCGAAGTCAAAACAGCAGAGGAACGCAAATAAACTTCCCTGTAAGGTGTCAGACACTACAGTATTGCTGTACTGTTTAGTCCACGTGAAACTTTACTGCTTTTCCATGCGTGGAATCTCATTATAACTTTCCAGGACATTTTCAGGTTTTCAAGGACTCGCACGAATCCTGAATTATCTGTAGAGCTGCGCTAAGTACACTAAGACGATTAGTTTATAAACATTTTCCAGCGATGTCGTATGGCCAAGTATAGAATGCACCAATCATAAGCTGATCTATCGTGTGTTTTGATGGATTATACTTGACATACGGAACTTTACGTAAAATAAGCAAACGTATATAAGCGGATTTTGGAGCTTGCATAGATGTCGTATTTCGTCAGCAGACGGCGGTGACACTCAGAGGCGCCTCTACCGTTAAAAAAGTGAGGGGGCCAAATGCCAGTTGCGTAAATAACGGGGATGAGGTAGTGGTCGACCGAAACCAATTTTTTCACGTTTGGCCGAAACCGAAACCACTGCCGAAACCAGTGATTTGGTTTCGGCCGTAACCGAAATCACGACCGAAACTGGCAATTCGGTTTCGGTCGAAACCGAAACCACTACCGAAACCGATCAATCAGTTTCGGCCGAAACCGAAACCACTACCGAAACCGGAAACAAAACCTAACCTGAAAAGTATCAATTTTAATAATTTGACAAAAAAGCAGGAATAAAACCATGAAATCATGAATGTGTGGCCTCCCACCAGCCCTTCTCCCCACCCCTTCAACAAAAATAATGTTTTAGAATTAAAAAAAAAAAAAACATGTCAGTCTTGCTACAAGACTTCAGGACTTTCGTTTGTATTTTTTTTGTCACTACTCATTTTTTATTCTAAAAATAGTCTTATTTTATTCGTGTCAGTCCAGGGCACGGAAAAGGGCTTTTCAGTCAGCAAGTAAGAGCTTTACTTGAAAACATAAATAAAGACAAATGCAAGCATAATTACCCTCCAGTGCAACGAAGCTATGTAAATACTCTGAATTTCGATTAAAAAAAATTGTCTTTACTATTGATGGGCATGGCAGATGCAAGCAGGTCCTGTGATGGTGCTCCCTGGATGTCACACCACTATAGGTTACAGCCTAGTAGTTTGTACGGAAATTGGGCACTGCCAGGGAGGTAGAAGTGGTTTCGGCTAGACCGAAACTGAAGCATAGGATTCAGCCGAAACCGAAACCGTAACCGAAACCAGTTCGTCGGTTTCGGCCGAAACCGAAACTGAGATATTAACTTCATGCCGAAACCAGAACGAAACCGAAACCGAAAATTTGCTGGTTTCGGTGCCGAAACCGAAACCGAAATTCGGTCGACCTCTAGGATGAGGGTGGACAGGAACCAGGAGCCATCCATCCACCCCCCCCCCCCATCTAAAATAAAAATAAAACGAGCAGAGGGGCATAAAAATCATTGGAAAAATCTAAATGCGCTATTTTCTTCAAAACGTTTTTTTATGATGAAGCCGTATATTACGCAAAGGGAAGGGGAGGATCGCAAAATTGGGTGTAAAGCATTATAAATGGGCCAGGTAGAGTTGGACGCGATCTATTATTGCCAGATTTTGTATACCAATATTTATCACATTTTTAATAATTAGTGAACATTGCAGGTCGTATTATAAGTGTATAGAAATAAAGATAGCACATAGTTACTCAATTAAAATAACCTTTTAGAAGATTTAACATAGTAACGCAAGTTTCACTTCCGAAACTGCAACGTTGAATATACGGCTTTTTCTGTACGAGGTTTCGCTTAGTGCAACGTAACCTATCGTGTTCGATTCGTCTAGCCCGTCACGTTGTATTATTTTGTTCCGAATCTAGTGTTATTTATATATTAATAAAAACAAGAATTAAAATGCCAAACCAACGTTAAAATGAAAAGTTAACTAAAAAGAATCTTTCTGTCTCCTGATTGTTCAATTTTAATACTTTTATTTTAATTTTTTTTTATATATGTAACCAAAATATATTAGTTAAAGGGAACACCTGTACTTTATGGATGTATTTAGGTAACTGTAGTTTTATTATTGATTTTTGCATAAATTTTATAAACAAAAAGGAAACAATATATTTTTAAATAAATACTCTTGACAAAATCCACGGGAAGGAAAATTACACAATATCTCCAGAGCTTAAAGCTGCAGTCGAGTTTAGGTCTATTTTAATGCACAGAAAAAAGACTTTCTGAAAGCAAAGAAACAAACCTCTGCAATGCAATTCAATAAGTTGGGGCTTTCTACCTTCCCATCATTTTCTTTCAAGCAATATCGTTCGTTTTAGTACAAACAATAGTACTCTACCAAATTTTTGTTCGAATCGGTCCAGACCAGACATTTACCCTATTCGAGGAACAAGTCGTTTGCAGACAATGCAACGTTCGTGAATCTTAAAGATGAGCCATTTCAGCGTAATCTTAATGTGAACAGAAATAAAATTAAAACGGAAAAGAAACTGTCCAGTTTCCACCATTAAAAAAGTGGTGGTTTAAAAAAAAAGCGGCTACTGCCTAGTCAACAATAACAAAAATACAAAAACGCCAAAACCCAACACCATACTTGGGCAGAAGGAAGTATCGCTCCTTTCTTCTCTCCACTCTACACAAAAAAAATTATTAAATTACGAAATAAAAATTTCGAACATTTGGTTCATTGTAATATTTTAAATGCATTCATTTTGAACGACAAGAACAACATTTATTTTGAAAAAATAATGCACGTGAGTAACATAGGCACATGAGTAACTTTTAAGTGATAATACTGAATGATCATACACGGTTAGTTATATCATCGGTCATTTCGCCCATGGCTACATGAATTTAATATTAAAGCATGCTAGAATGTGGTGCTTGCTGTCTTAAATGCCATCGCTGATCAGATTAGCCGTAAGCAGTTCCAATTATTAGGCCTCCAATGGCAGAATAAGGGATGGCCGTGTCTCACACTCTGGCCGGCGATGGCCTCACTCAGCCAAGTTGAGATGGGTAACGTCTGCGCCGTAGCCTGGAAAAAAGTCAACTTATGGGTGCGAAAAGTCAAACGAGAACGGAAAAGGAGGAAACGATTGGCTGGCAGGAGACCACTAGCGGTAAGGGACTGTATACTATATGACATTTTGTTATTGGGGGCCTTAATTCTCTGTTCAGTTCGTTACTATACCGTGCACCCAAAGTGTGTGGTTGACAAACTTCAGTTGTGGCTAGACCCTGTGGATGCTGTTGGTCTCCATAAATGCATAAACGGGTTGTTTTTATGGCTATTCGCAGCATCCAAGGTCATCGCATAGTGTGTGATTTAAACAGTCGTGAGTTAGACAGCAAGGAGACTGATGACGAAACTGACGTAATACGCGTTTTAAATTCGTTCTGCATTTAAATGGTTAAGCTGGCATAGCGCAAGGTTAATAGGAGTTGATAATAAATGCAAATGAAGGATGGATTCCTTGTAAACATTTTTTCTTAAAAGGTTAAATTTTTTAATCCAAACCGGATTCTTCGTCAAAACATCAACAACTGCAAAATAAAAATTCACGAAAGAAACGTCAAACAATTATCTATTAAAGTGGCACTATCACCGATTGAAAACCAGACGAATTCTGACACCATCTAGCTGTGTAGTACGATCTAGCGTTTGCTTGCACCAAGCGAAGAATGCATAACGGCATTTCTTTTAACGAAACAAACAAGCCACGACATCCTTAATTATTGAGTTAAAATTTGTTCATCCTCGTGCACCTACGAGCAAGCTATAAAGGTTAACAATATCAATGTCGCTAGATGGCGCCACGATATTTTTGTTCGCATTTCAATCGGTGATAGTGCCACTTTAAACTGCAAATTGTTTGACGTTTCTTTCGTGAATTTTTATTTTGCAGTTGTTGAACCTTTAACGAAGAATCCGGTTTGGATTAAAAAATTTAACCTTTTAAGAAAAAATGTTTACAAGGAATCCATCCTTCATTTGCATTTAATATCAACTCCTATTAACCTTGCGCTATGCCAGCTTAACCATTTAAATGCAGAACGAATTTAAAACGCGTATTACGTCAGTTTCGTAAATAAAATTAAATATGTAATACGGGTAGGTTAATTTACACAGCAAATGCATCATGCACGGAGCAAACAAACGCAGGCAGGCAGGGGGTGTGTGTGTGTGGGGGGGGGGAAGGGTTTCAAAGGGCCCCGAAGGGGGGGGGACCTGCTAAACCGGCGTATGGGGTCCAAATAGTACTCATAAACGCAAGGCTATATACTTATGCCCTTATGTTACGTGTGTTGTACCGATGTTAACTCATAAAATGTGTATTACTGGCGATCGCATTAGCGTGTGCTAATAATGCATTGGAAACGAATTCCAAAGATCTGGGGTGTCAATCCTCAGAATCATGATGAGATATATTTTTCCTCGTTAGTCTTTATCACGTATCAGCCATCAATCAGGACAGCCCACAGGAGTTAGGGCGCGTTTACGCAACGACAGTTTTCTCGCTCACTAGTTTTTACTTGATCAATACTAAAATCTGATGGCTGCTTCTCGCCTTTACCGGAGTATGCGGCTTTTGAGTTGTCTATACGTATTAGTAACCATGGCAACGACGCAGACGCAAATCTTCTCCTCGTGCCTCGTGACACGGCGTACGATGCTTGCAACATTTGAGCGTCGATTTATGACAAGAAAAAAAAACAATTTTTACTGCAGTACAACACGACGGACTGTTTTTTGTATGCCGGCATTCGATGGTTTGTCTTCGATTCGATAGCCATGAAATGGACGCCATGTTGGATTTTCAGTTCTCCTGCGAGAAGCTATTTATTCTACCAATGTTTGATCATTGCTAGAAGCTGTATTTGAGGGAAAAGAACAAATTTCGAAAATAGCGTGAAATGACAACAATCTTGTAGCAATGTTTAAAATTACTGTAGCACTTTGTTCTTTATCCGTGTTGTGATTTATAATACGTACAATTTGTTATCTATTACCGCATTCATTTAGTAGCAACAGGAAACTATTCAAAAATAAATAACGGTTGACTAGCAAATAGCAGTCGGCGAGCGAGAATGACTTCTTGCATAAACGCACCCTTAGGCTCTTTGTGTTTGTTAGTCATCTCTAACATTTCCTGCCATTTGTGTGTCTTTTGTTAAAACATGTCTTCATCAAAAAATGTTTTAATTTGCAATTCGTTAGTGTTGTGAATATGGAGAATGACGGATACATACTGGGAGAAAATTCGGGGTGAAGCCAGGGAGCACCAAGGCCTCATCATAATATGCATATTATAAATAGACGGAATTTATCACACCAACGGCTACACCGGAAAACCCGAGCAAATTTATTAGTTGATAGACTTTATATTGCATTTCAGTAAAAATGTATTGTGACTGCTGTAACTGAATGCTGTTTGTAGTTTATCGATTCATGCATGGGGTGGATTCAGGAAGTTCTCCATTTTCACCCAAAGGTTCATTTGTGATCCTTTACATGACGAAATAGCTCTCACTGGTAACTGATAGGGAAAATGATAAAATTAGGAACCTTGCTAGGAACAGTAAATTTCGGTAATTAAGATAATTTATTATCTTGTATATTATCTCAATTCTTGACCCAACGTTACACTCCTAAACGGATAAGGACGATTCAGCTCCGTTGCATGTGATACGATTTTACGTAATTTACGTTTTTTCTTCTTCAATTTTGACATTTTTTCCCCGATTTTCCTTGTAATAGTTGGTGCTGAATTGTCACCAGTACTATACGCGAGAAGAGTCCTGGAAATGCGCTCACGCTCATGTCGATTGTGTTACGTAAAAGTTCCTTGTAATTTCCTAGCATAATTTTACCTGTCTTTCGCGACATCCCTTAATGGTTATTTCCCGTCTAGCAGAAAACCGTTTCGCAGAATATAAAGCTGATTTTGCAGAATCCCGTTTCACTGAATCAAAATATTCTCTAAAAATTTTACATTGGAGAACTTAAAGATGCATTCCTAAGCAAAAAAAAAAACTGCACTTGAGGATAACACAATCTCTGGTGTACCTCATGTCCACACCCATGATAAACTTTTAGGAAGGGGTGGCCCCTGAAACCTGTCCAAAAAACAACATGCCGGCCATTTTGTTTTTAAAATGGCCGCTATACAACACAAAAATTCAAAATCGCACTAATGTATGTAAGTTTGGTGTCGATTGCTAGGTTTTAAGGTCTGCCGAATTCAAAAAAGTCCTCTACATAATTATCAAGACTCCACAAGATCAGATATCCAAAATGGTGGCCAAAATGGTGGCAAAATTCAAGAGTTTTCATAATTTTAAAATATACTTACGGAGTAGAGGCAGATTTAAATTTTTCCTCAAAAACGTGAGTTCGTTTGCAGTGAGTAGTAACTAGCAAACACCAAGTAAAATCCGTAAGGTAATGAAGTGTGTGTGTAATTAGGAGGTAAGTTGTGGCTGTTTCTCTATGCTGCAGCACTGCATTTTTTCTTCAATTCACCGTAAGTTACATTTTTAAAGTGATGCGGTAGCAGTTCTAATTAAGATAAATGGATGTATTTAGAGTTAGATATCAGGTGGCGATGTATATTTTCCATCTTGCATAATTGAAATATTTAATTTTAATTAGGTGCTAAGCTACGACATTTTTTCTACGTTGTAGCACTGTACTTTTTGCGTTTATTTAACACAAGTTACATTTGTAAACTGCTGCAGTAGCCGTTCTAATTAAGGTAGAGATATAAGTAGGTTTAGATGAAAGATGGAGAAGTGTATTTTAGAAC
>JAHWFP010175979.1:6369-38316 GCA_023313725.1 Lithobius niger | reverse complement strand
CATCGAGGGATCTGGTTTCCCCAGCATCGAGGGATCTGGTTTCCCCAACTTTCGGACGAAATGTCAACTAACGTGTTTTTCTTCCTTTAATGGCGGGGCAGTGGCACCACAGCAGCAGCCAGGAAAATATTTTGTAGGAGGCCGAACAGATCCCCTAGGGCGGAGGTGAGGTCTATTTCCCCTTCCTAATTCCTTCTGTTCATGTATTTATTTATTTTTATTTATTTTTATTTTTTGCTTTAAAAAATGTAGTGTACTTTACGGCTATTCTAATTTGGTCCGGGTATTGTGGTGAGGGGTTCGGGGGGGGGGGGGAGGTTTAAACGGGTGTTGTAAACTTTCTCATCCAGTTTCCGGAATATGAAACACTTTTAAGACACTGAAATACCAGATCTGGCCTTAGAAAGGAATGCCATTTGGAAATTTTGTGACAACTGGCTTCCCTGCATTAGATGTATAGGCTATCTGTCACTAGGAGCCGCCCCAAGGTTGGCTTGTCAACAAGCACTCTATGTAGTTAGGACACGCTCGGGTCAATTGTCATGGCACGAGTGTCTGTGGCACAGGTAAAAAAGAGACACAGAACAGAGACACAGAGACAGAGATCCCATGCAGGCGGTGAGAAGTGGACATGTTTTCTTTGAGAAGCTAAAAGCCAGAATCATAAACCGACGTTGCTGACCAGCTCAAGTGAGCTCCCCTAAGGAAGAGCTTAAACACGGTGGACGGAGCAGTTCGAAAGAGTTTGGTGCGTCATACCTGTGAAAGGAAAACGAGTAGCACGATTTCAGTCAAAGTCTAAACCTTGTGTTGACTCGATTAGTTTGTGTTACGCCACCATTAACGATAAGGCGCCGCATCTTGGGGGCCACGTCTGGAATTCGAACACAAAAGACCTCTCGCACTCAAATTTTTTTTTTTTTGCGTGTTAAGACTGTTAAGAAAAGGTGCTCGAGTCTTGGGAGCCTGTTTCGGGATTGAGAAGTCCGTGAATCTCTCACACTTTATTTTTTTTAACGTGTGTCTGGTTTGTTTAAATCGTGGATGCCACATTATTGGGGAAGAACGACTTGTATAAATTGTGTTTGGAAACTCAACTCTGTTGAGGAGTACTGTTGAGCAATTTTAATTTTTAAACCATATTGTTGGGTGAACGATATTGGTGTTGCTTTTCGCAAACAAACGAAGCGGCTCCGAATTTTTATAATTACAGATGCTTTTTAGTCAAAACTATTGCTGAAGCTTTGGCTCGGAATAGTGACTTTTTTACAGTTGTGTTCTGGTAGTTTCTTTTTCAAGAACAAGCCGCCAACACTATACGACAAGTAAAGATCGTCAGTTTGGGTACGCATACTTTTGCATTTTTCATTGAACTGGTGAATTTATTTGTTTTGTGGATTTAGTGCGTCAATTACAGACACAAGGTCCAGTTCAATAAGGTGTTAGCTGACACCGGAAGTGGATTACCATGTTGCAAGAACAAGTCGGGTTGTTGCATATGGATAATGAAAGAACAGCAAAACGATGACGATGATTTGCAAGGCGGCAGAGAATCGCCATAATGGTCGGAAGAAGCAGAATTCCTTTAGCTAGGCAAACGGAAAATGTTGTGCAAGATAAGAGTAATCTCATGGGCGAAAATAGTAGCGTGGAATGATGATGTGCAGGGTCAACAGACTCCGTCTCGTTTTTCACCTTCTTTGCTGTCACAAGGCTCTGGGAAGAGGAATGTTTCTTAGCAGCCGGGTAGCTCAAATTTGGATGATGATGATGGTGTAGCGACATTAGGTTGGTCAGGTAAGAGTGTTACTTTTACAAATGGTAATAATTATGGTACAAATGTGCATGATAGTGCAACATCACAGTCATTGTTTTCACAAATTGCTGGAAATCAGGAGGTATATAAACAGGCTGATCAGAAGCTGCGGTTACTCGGCCTCTTGTGACTCCTCCAATGCCACTCTTAAGTGACAGCATGGAGATGGAAAACGAGAACCGCAGCTTTGGTTGCCAAAAGCTAATAATGTAGTGTTTTTTTTTTTAGCAGTAGAAAAGTGTGTATCTATGTGTCCATTAAGCGAATCTTTTAAGGATAATGTATTATTACAACTATACAGCTGCATGCTGCCGAGGTGAAAAATAATGGTAAAAAGCCAAGTTCATCTGCAACTTCGGAACGTCTATCATATGACAACCCAAAATCTTGGCTGAACTCAAGAAGCCGCAGTGAAGCAACTGTGTCCGACTACCTGCCAGTTCGTTTCAAGTCGTTGGAATGTTCAACGTAAGTTGTGCACTTTCCAAAAGGAAAAAAGACCAGGCAAAGGCAGGGAATGCCTTGCAGGAAAGTGTGAGGGCTTTTCAGAATGATGGTTTACTACCATTCAATAGTATGGGAAACACTGTTAATGCTACAGCTGAACAAGCTACCTCAGTGTGCATCTCTTTAAAGTTGCCTAGTAGGCAGACACCAAAATACACAGGTCACTTGCATTAACAGTCACCTCAGGAGTTGCTGGATGCTAATGTAAAATATCAACAAGTATTCCAGTTATCAGAGTCGTATTAATTTAGTAGATGTTGAAACTCGGTACAGTTTTAACAAACCTTTTGGTAATTTTCGGGAATTTCAAGAAGTGTTTAGAAAGGAGTGCAAGCCTCCTATAATTATACTCAGCAGCAGTTGTGACGAGAGTTAGAGTCATGTTTCATGAACAGATATGAGATCATCTCTCAGTTTATTCAAAACATTCAGGCTTATTAAATGAGGTTGAACCCTCAAGCGTTGGCAAGCCATATTTTTATCAAGGTTTACTTGTCAAGGCATATCCTCCCAGAAATGTACGGGATAAGGCAGCTGATAACAACACATTGAAGACTGTTGTTCCAAAAAGCTTCCAGTCTCATTGCATGTGATACAAACGGTGGCGCACAGATGGAATAATAGTATAAGATTACAAGAGTATGTGACATGGAAAGTCATGACTGTCCATGTGGCAGCTGATGTTAAAACATGTCAAACTGTCAATGAACGAAACATCATACCAGCAGTATGGGTTTCATACAAAACATGGAGCCTCCAAGCTATAGTTAGCAGAAAATTCCTGCTGACCTTATCGAGCCTCTTCCGAGGACACGCTCCGAGTTTAAGTATGTTAACTAAACAAAAAACGGCTTCGCCGTTTAGAAAAAAGCATTAGCGCTCACAATTAGAGTAATAATTACTGAAATTATGTAAAGAATTTCCGGTCATTTTCACAACGAGGACACTTTTTAATGTCCAGCGGAAATTGAGCGGAAATTTTCTACATAATTCCGGTAATTATGACTCTAATTGTGACGAGAACTTTCACAGTAAGATAACGAACGATCCATTAGCGCTCTTATCCCCATGCTCACAGCTGTAAAGGTACACGAATAAAAACGGATTAGAGTTCACTCGAACGCAACGAACTATAATTTGAACTCCAATTCCAGGGAACAAGGACTGATTTTACTCAGTGGTTATGTCAGAAAGTGAACACAAAAATATAAGGTTTGTGTGCACTTAATTTGCATGTTATTTAGGCTTTTTTTTTTAATATTTGTCTGTGTTTGTTGTTTTATATTTTAAGTGTGTTTCCTGTTAGTGGCTATATGTGTATTTAGCGTGGATTTATAATACTCCTAACTAACGCAGTTTTTTTTTTGCTTGTGTTTGTGAATGTATTTTTCATCTTTTGTAGGCGTTTTGCTGTTTATAGCGTCTGTTTTGTATATGTGTTTTAGATTTTCGTTCTGTTTCATGTGCGTGCGTATGTTGTATTTTGTGTGTTTATTTTATTTGTGTGAAGTTTGTGAAACGTTTGTAAAAGCTGAGAAAGTTATCAGAACAATATTGATTTTTGAAAGTGACTAATTTTTAACAGGTGGATGTAGGCTGAGGCTCTAGGTCATAGTAGCCATACGTGGCCGCGTTATCTGTGTACGCCTGGAGCCGGCTCTCTTCATTGGGTCGTTTTGTTGGGTAAGAAATTTTCAAAAAAAAATTGTGTAACATTGTTTTACATGTGTCTTCTCGTTACTCACTTAATTGTATCGGCAAATCATCACACTTCGCTCACTGCGTGTGTTTTTTTTTACGAGTCTTCGAAGCTAAGTTTTTTATTTTAGCTGACTGTGTTGCACACTCTTCTGTTATATTTTAGGTCAGCCGTTGAAACATCGACCTGGTGACACATTCATAAATTACCTGACCGAAAAGAATCGTAAACTGCAGGTATTTATTTTCTGGATGTATTTTAAACGAATACTTCGCCAGTTTGGCGTAAAGTATATTTCTTGCTTATCTTTTTTGCTTGTATTTCTTATACTTGTCTGGATGCATTTGGCTGTTATCAGTTGACCATAACTTGCAGCGTCTGTTACTATCATCGAATTTATTTTCTGTAAATACATTTATTAAAATTATAATGAAAAAAAAATAACTTTTTTTTTAAAGTATTTGTTCTTGAATGCTCTCATATTACTCGACTTTCAAATGAATTGGTCTGAAACCATCACCCTAACTTCGATTTTAGGGCTTGGAGTAGTTACAACTACAAGATATTCTATGTTACTTAAACTGCTCCTGAGCAGTGATTGGTTAAAATAAGCATGCAGAAACGTGACGAAGCAACCCGCCATCTCTAATGGAATTTACGAACTAATCAAAATTCATTAGTTTTTCATGCAATTCGTAAATTCCGTCAGAGATTGTACCACTTGTTTTTCAAATGTTTTGCCAGTAATATTATTAGACAAACATTCGAAAATGAATCGTTTACGCACACACGAAAGTAGGTACAAAGCTGTTTACTATATTCTTCATTCATGTCTTACCTTGGAACTAGTTTAAAAAAAAAAAGCTTATTCTCTACACATTGATATTGTAGTTTACGCCATCTTGCGGCACAAATATCCACAATGCAAAAAGTTAGCCATCCCCATAATGCGACGAAAGAAAGGTCCACATGCACCGTCCCTTAGTGTTTGACTGAGGCGCTGAGCCGTTTAGTAATAACTCGGCCATTTTCTTCAGTGTAAATGATGTTGGCCTTCCAAAGTTTGAATTATCACGTCTTTATTATACACAAGTTTAATTTCTCCCTATCGATTTCCATTTACACTGCATAGATCTCTCCCATCACCTAACCGTGTTGATTCCAGAAGTATTTCAGATTTCCACTGTTTGCAGTGGCGCCCTCCAGTCGTTTTAGTCGGGTAAATATATGTCGATTTTTCGCTGAACCCAAAACAAACTGCAAGAAAACGTTTTATGACTGTTTTCCGTAGCTTAAGGTATGTAAAATAACATACCGAAAGTCCGCAAAAATCGGAGCCCCAGAAACCGCCGCCATTTTGGAAAAATGGCGGAAATTAGTGCCAAATTTAGGTTTTTCCAATTTATCTCCTGAACGGAGATTTCTATACGAAAATTTCAAGACAGCAATATTAAAGAGAATTAAATTTCCCAAAGGAAAGGCTCTTACCATTTTTCACGTAACCGGTGAATCGTTACCGAGTTACATCCACTTGCATCCGGCACACCTCCGCCGTTCATGGTGGTGGATGATTTTCAACCTTCTACTACTATTCTGACGTTTATAATTTAGGTGGACGACTCCAATTTGATTCATTCAAAAAGTGGGAATGTCTTTTTTGCATCAAGGGTAAATAAAAGGGTCTATCATTGCTAGAGACCGTGCTATGTCCATATTAATGTGGGCTGGTATCACAGTCACCGTTCAATTTTTCGCTCATTTTCAACTTTCAACTGCAATTCTGACGTCTCTAATTCAGGTGGATGACTCCAACTAGATTCATTCGAAAGGTGGGAATGTCTTCTTTTCATCAAAGATAATTAAAAGGATTTATCATTGGTAGGTATCAATGGTACCAATGGTAGGTATCATTGTAGGTACCTTTTTACTACAGGCTGATATCACAGTCACTGTTCGATTTTATGCTCATTTTCAAGTTTAAACTGCTATTCCGACGTTTGTAATTTAGGTGGATGACCCCAATTAGTTTCATTTGAAAGGTGTGAATTTCTTCTTTTCATCAAGGGTAATTAAAAGGATTCATCATTGGTGGGTACAGAGCTAGGCCTTTTTTACTTGTGGCTGGTGTCACAGTCACTGTTCGATTTTTCGCTCGCTGTCGGCTTTCAACTGCTATTATGACGATTCTAATTTAAGTGGACGACTCCAATTAGATTTATTTGAAAGATGGGAATGTATTCTTTGCATCAAGGATAATTAAAAGGATCTCTCATTGTTAGGGACCGAGCTACGACCATTTTACTATAATGGCTGGTATCACAGCCACCGTTCAAATTTTCATTCATTTTCAAGTCTCGACTGCTTTTGCGAAATGTCTAATTTTGGTGGAGGACTCTAATTAGATTCTTTCGAAAGGTAGAACGCCTTCTTTGCATCAAGAGTAATTAAAAGGCTTTATTTTTGTTAGGGACCGAGCTACGCCTTTTTTACTAGGGGCTGGTATCACAGTCACCGTTCGATTTTTCGCTCATTTTCAACTTTAAACTGCCATTCCGCCCTTTGTAATTTAGGTGGATGACTCCAAATAGGCTTATTCGAAGGGTGGGGATGTCTTCTTTGGAATGAATCTAATTGGAGTCATCCACCAAAATTAGAATCGTCAGAATAACAGTTGAAAGTCGACAGTAAGCGAAAAATCGAACGGTGACTGTGACACCAGCCCCTAGTAAAAAGGGCCTAGCTCTGTACCAACCAATGATAAACCATTTTAATTACCCTTGATGAAAAGAAGAAATTCTCACCTTTCAAATGAAACTAATTGGGGGTCATCCACCTAAATTACAAACGTCGGAATAGCAGTTTAAACTTGAAAATGAGCATAAAATCGAACGGTGACTGTGATATCAGCCTGTAGTAAAAAGGTACCTTCAATGATACCTACCATTGGTACCATTGGTACCACTGATACCTACCAATGATAAACCCTTTTAATTACCTTTAATGAAAAGAAGACATTCCCACCTTCCGAATGAATCTAATTGGAATCATCCATCTAAATTAGAAACGTCAGAATTGCAGTTGGAGGTTGAAAATGACCGAAAAATCGAACGGTGACTGTGATACCAGCCTCCAATAAAACGGGCATAGCATTGTCCCGAGCAATGATAAACCCTTTTATTTACCCTTGATGCAAAGAAGTCATTACCACCTTTTGAATGAATCAAATTGGAGTCGTCCACCTAAATTATAAACGTCAGAATAGCAGTTGAAAGTTGAAAATGACCCCACCATTGATGGCGGAGGTGTGCCGGATGCAAGTGGATGTAACTCGGTAACAGTTCAGTGTACATGAAAAATGATAGGAACCTTACCTTTGGGTAATTTAATTCTCTTTAAGTTTGCTCTCTTAAAATTTTCGTGTAGAAGTCTCCGTTCAGGAGATAAATTGGAAAAACCTAAACTTGGCACTATTTTCGGCCATTTTTCCAAAATGGCTTCGGCTTCTGGGGCTCCGATTTTTGCCTACTTTTAGTATGCTACGCTACATAACTCAAGCTACGGAAAACAGTCATAAAACGTTTTCTTGCAATTTGTTTAGGGTTATGAATCATATTTAGCCTACTATTTGTGTAGGGAGTTAAAGGAAATGATTTAACGGGTTTTAAGTTATTTATTGCAGCGAGGCAAGGTTGAAGGCCGAGCGGAGCTGAGTTTAGTGGAAGCTTTATATCCGTATCATGAAATAACCACTGCATCAATTAACACCAGAGGTGGTTTTAAGAAAGAAAATTTTAATTGTTGTTGAGGAATAATCAAGATGACAAAATGCACAGGTGGTGTGAGAAACTCACCTATTTGCTCACCAGTAATCAGATACCATCGTCAATGGCATCCAGCGAAACGCTACGAAAGCAAATGGACAAAGAAACAAGATACGATGATGCAACCGAAAAAATGACCCACAACATTGTATCCAGTGCAACAGGCTTGTTTGCAATCGCTTCGCTCCATTTTGTCGACATTATAACTTATGACGCCATAGTTATATATACTTCAACAATAAATAATAAGCAGATGTCAGTGATAACGATTCAATAATAAGGATTCAATAAACCTTAACAGTATTTACTGATACAGACTAACTGTAGAAGGGAGGAGTGGTTGGTTGTCTAACCAAACGTCAGCACATCGTTGGTATCAAGTTTAATTAAGAAGTTGAATACTAAAGTCAAGTAGATAGTTAATATCTAATGGAGATAACTTCTAATAAGTGAAAATCAACGAAAATCGCACCTTTGGACGCTCGGCCAGTTCTCTGCCTATTGCGCTATTGTCATTACTTGTTGTTGCTAAACTTCAGGACGTATGAGGGGTGCTGCTAGGTAGATCCTGGAGGATTTTATACCAAGCTTACGGGAAGTTGCAAAAGTTTAGATCATCCATCTGAAGCGGTAGGGATTTCATTACGTAGTAGTTTCGTATTTTTTTTTTAATTAATTTTTTGAGCCTTAAGTCAGCCGAAGCAACTTAATGCTTGTATGGCTGAACCGGCTCAATTTTAAACATTACCAGACTTTTAGAGGAGAAGAAATATCTGGTAAAGGGAGGTGCCAACCCGGGGTTTCGATCCGGGAAACCTCCGATCATCGTTGGGGCCAAAAGATTGTCCAGAATTGGCCAGAATAGTTCCCATAGCCGCTGAAGGAGCATGGCTATGCCAGGACGTTGCCAAGGTCCCCTTTCCAGGGGTTCGAACAGATCCGCAAACCTCCAACAACCAGGCTGAGCTCTCTCACAACTCAGCCACGATGACCACAATGACGTTTTAACTCTGTATGCAAGGAACTACAGCTGGAAGAGAGCCACCTCGACTGGATGAAATCTACTAAGGATGCAGAAGTCAGTTGTGACACCCATGTCGTACATCAATGGACGAATGTGACAGGATGTAGTCACGTTTCGTAAAGTTTCTGATTTCCTTCTATAGCCCTTAACAAAATACATGATGAAATGTAATGCATTTCAGTAAAAGATTAAATAGGTTCACATAATACTAATAATCCCAAACGATACAATAACTTAATTCTAGTTTGTTATAGGATTAAATGCAACAAAGGTTACAATACAAGTTTTCATGTGCACATATGCTTTATCCTTATTTCACTTCGGTGGATAAGTTTCTTCCTGCTTTCACGTGTTTATCTAACAACTTAATCTTAGGAGTTTTTAAGAGTTCGCACGCAAAACAGTTATCCTCCCACTCTTTTGTTCAGCCATAGTTATTGTTCATTCACTGGGTCCACGATTTACATCTCCGACTGCCGGTGTTCATATGGGTGTTCATATATATGTAAGAGGGTGTTTGGCTTGCCATTGATGGTAGGTAGGGGAGGGGGGGAGGGGACGGAAGTGTATGGTATTCCTTAGTTTTACAGAAAACAGTAACATCATACTTATTTGTACATACGTGTGCTTTGTTATAAGTCATTACGTCTTACCCACTTTCTTGCAGTTTTACCTTATTTTTGATGGTCAGAAAGAGATAATCAATGCCTTCAGCTCCAAGATGATTGTGCAAAATGGGACCTTCACAGTGTACAGATATACACTAAAAAAGGTAAGTATTTTCTTTAAATTAAAGGGCAACGACATCCATTTTGACATGCATGTTTGACTTTTGGATCACTTCCACAATAACTAAACACAAGAATTGCGGTAAGAATACGTTACTTACGTCCGATACAACAATTTAATTATTGCATCACCAAAACACGACACGGAGACCGCCATTGTTTTGCTGGAACGTGCAGAAATTAATGCCGACAGATGTCACTTTTCGATTTCGACTCGCAGCCGATTGAGATAGCTCTATTGGCTGTGAGAGCTCAAGCGTCCGACGGCCTTAGCCGGCCACTACAACTGTCGGACGCTTGAGCTCTCACAGCCAATAGAGCTATCTCAATCGGCTGCGAGTCGAAATCGAAAAGTGACATCTGTCGGCATTAATTTCTGCACGTTCCAGCAAAACAATGGCGACCTCCGTGTCGTGTTTTGGTGATGCAGTAATTAAATTGTTATATCGGACGTACGTAACGTATTCTTACCGCAATTCTTGTGTTGAGTTATTGTGTGGTGATCCAAAAGTCAAACATGCATGTCAAAATGGATGTAATTGCCCTTTAAAGTTGGTCTAATTTACTATCCTACAGATCCAGTTTAGCAATAATCGAAAGCACGTTAAGCTCTTGGCCAGTGCACTCAAAAATAGGAGTGAACAAACTTAAGCATGTGAAACATGGGTGTACAATAAATGAAATCATATCACTTTCGCTGATGTAACGGCTAATTGGGCAATGGCAAATGTGAAAATTATAAATGAGAAAATGTATAGACATAAAATACCTCCAGACAAAAAAGGTAAGGTGACGATTAGACCATGGGATTCTTTGTATTCACAGGCCTACGAAAACTGTGTTATCTACCCAATACCAAAACTGGTATAAGAAAAGCCGCCAAGTTTACAAAAGGGTCGGGCTTTGAAAGTAGTGATATCATTCAACCAGGGAAAGGCCACCAAAGTTAATTCTATTATCCAAGTTAATCGCACCGAATAACACTTTGTACGTTAAATGAAAACTGATTAAATGATTGCTACCGCTAGTAGTAATGTTCTAGTTTTCATTTAACTTTCGAACTATTAATAGGTGAGATTAACTTGGCTAATAGGATTAACCTTGGCGGCCTTTCCCTGGTTCAATGTTATCACTACTTTCAAAGGCCGACCCTTTTTGAAACTTGGCAGCTTTTCTTATACCAGTTTTGGTTTTGGGTGGATAAGTTGAAATTAAACTTGAATCATCACAACAAATTCACTTGTGTATTGTACCGGATAAAGAGAGGGAACAATTTTTTCTTCAAATATGGCTTTATAATAATGTGAACAATACCTGTATCAAGTACCGCAGTAGCGGTCCTTATGTAATCCTCAGCATGAACTTCCATTTTAAACGTCAAACTTTGAACTCCTATAGTTTCGCCCAGAATTGACATACACCAACGAAATACGGAATTTGGGGTCGTGTCGTCACTATTTCGCCGCATTACAAATTTTAATGACAACAATCAAACCGTTCGGCGTCCACAGCATGACCATTTCTTGTTGTTGTTGTTATTGTTGTTGTAGGGACTCTTTACCCTCACCTGGAGATCGAACCACTGAACCGATATTCAAGTTATGTAGCTTAAACCGTAGGTATGGACAAGGCCTAGGGCCTTTCACAGGCTATTTTAATGTAACTACAATATTCTTGACACAGAAAGCCAAACGGGCTAGAACTTTTGCTCTCACCTAGAGGTCGAACTTTTAATGAACCGATTTTCAATTTGTATAGCTTAAAATGTAGATATTAACACCGACCAGGGCCTTTTGAACACGATTTTGATGTGAATGCAGTATTCTTGTCGGCAGAGCAATTATTATTGTAGAGCACAAGGCAAAAATCATTAAGTGGAGTAACACATTTTTGCAAATCGAGCTAAAAACATGAAATTTGGTACGCAAGTCTTTCTTAACAGTAAAAATCGAACATGCTATGGATCCCCATGAAATACCCAAGTGCTTTCAGCCCCCTCCCCCCCCCCCTCCCCATGCACTCTCCTAGGGGCTTGGGCAACAAATTCTTACAGATCAAGCTAAAAACATAAAATTTGGTGCACAAGTTATTCTTAGCAGCATAAATCGAATAAGCCATGTAACCCCCATGAAATACCGCCAAAGGGGCCCAACCCCCCATTACGCCCCCTCACTGAGCATTTGATCCACAAATTTTTGCAAATCGACGTAAAAGCTTGAAATTTGGTACGCAAGTCATTCTTAGCAGTAGAAGTTGAACAAGCCGTGGAGTCCCCAAGAAAACCCCCCAAAGGGCCCCCAGCGCCCTCCTGTGCCCCCTCATTGAGATTTGACCAACAAATTCTTGAAGATCGAGCTAAACGCATCAAACTTGTCACACAAGTTATTCTTAACATTATAAATCAAACCAACCATGAAACACCCACGAAATATCCCAAAGGGCCCTGTAGCCACTCCCCTGTGCTCCCTCTCTGATGCTTGACCAACAAATTATTACAGATCAGGCTGAACGCTTGAATTGTGGCACACGAGTCATTCTTAGCAGTACACATCGAACTAGCCACGGAACCCCCCCCCCCCCCCATGCAATATCCCCCTAAGGCTCTAACCCTCTCTTCCCTGCTGCTTCAACAACAAATTATTGCAGATCGAGCTAAAAACATGAAATTTGCTACACGAGTCATTCATAGTAGTACAAATTGAACTAGCTATGGAACTCCCTCGAGATAATCTACAAGGCACCACAATGGTACTCCCCCCCCCCCCCTTTGCCCCACTCCTTGAGGCCTGACCAACAAATTCTTACAGATAGTGCTAAAAGAATAAAATTTGGTACACAAGTCATTGTTAGCAGTAGAAATCTAACTAGCTATGGAACTTCCGCGAAATCCTCCAAGCCCCTTAAGCCCCCCGATACCCACTCCATGAGGTTGATACCCGAAAATTTCTTGTTGATCGTATTGAAAGCATGCATTTTGGTACACCAATCATTCCTAGAGGTAGAAATTGACCCAGCCGTGGATCCTCATGAAATACCACCGAATATCCTCTAGCACCCCCCCCCCCCCCCGTGCGCCCCATGAAGCATCAATGACCAACAAATTCTTGCTGAACGTACTTAAAACATGCATTGTAGCAGTAGAAATCGAACTGCATACGGAGCCCCATGAGATACTCCCCCCCCCCCCCACCCACCCCGACTGCTTCCCTGTGTCCTCTCCATGAGGTTGATCATCAACAAGTTCTAGTTGGGTGGATAAGTTGAAATTAAACTTGAATCATCACAACAAATTCGCTTGTGTATTATACCGGATAAAGAGAGGGAACAATTTTTTCACCAAATATGGCTTTATAATAATGTGAACAATACCTGTATCAACATGTATCCTTATGTAACCTTCAGCATGAACTTCAATGTTAAACGTCAAACTTTGAACTCCTATAGTTTCGCCCAGAATTGACATAGACCAACGAAATTTGGTATTTCGGGTCGTATTATAACTATTTCGCCGCATTACAAATTTTAATGGCTTGTGTACCAATTCACGTTTTAGCACGATCAGCAAGAATTTGTTGGTCAATGACCTCATACAGATGAGTGTGGTAGGGAGCAGGAAGGGTCCTTAGGGGGTATCTCGAGAGATTCCATAGCTAGCTCGATTTATAAGTTAAGAGTTGAATTGTGTACACTTTCATGGCTTTTAGCTCGATGTTCATGATGAGCCCAAATTCTATCCCGTAACACCTGAAGATCGAACTAATGAACCGATGCTCAAATTTACAGGTTAAAACATACGTATGAAGAAGGCCTATGGCTTTTTGAATGCTATTTTAATGTGACTACAATTATTGTTGTTCTTCTTGTTGGGAAAATTTTCCTCTCACCTAAAGATCGAACCACAACAACCGATTTTCAATTTTTATAGCTCTTAAAATTGTGTATTAAAAAGGCTCTCTTATAACAGTTTTATTTTAAGGTGATTACAGTATTCTTTTCTGTGTTATTCTTCTGAAACAAAAAAAAATAATAGATATAAGTATTAAAAAACGCTTAAGCGTATAAAATACGGATGTAAGCCTTAAAAAACTTAAAGCCCTAAAGGAACCGATATTAGAAAAAGACATGTAAGCCATCAGCGTCGCAGTAATACGTGTAAAAGAAGCTCCTGCTTATTTTTTGGAACGCTGGAGCTTCTTTTCCCCGTATTAATACGACGCTGATGGCTTACATGTCTTTTTCTAATATCTGTTCCCTTAGGGCTTCAAGTTTTTTAAGGCTTACATCCGTATTTTATACGCTTGTTTTTTAATACTTATGTTTGTATTATGGTCCAGAAATAATTAAATAGTATATCTAAAATATTACGAAAGTACAGTTCTTGGAGATCTGCGTTATTGTTCTTGTGTTTTCCTTAAAACTGTATGGTTTGCCATGTCACCTCGGATTCTAGGAATTACCATAGCAAACCATAGCAAAAAAAAATACAGCTTCTTGCGTGCAATTGCACTTTAAAGGCCCTGTAAACATCACTGTGTGCCAGTTCAGCCTCCACAGGTTGAGTACTTCGTTACCAGAAATTATTTTCCTCACGAAATTGCAAAATTAATATTTTGTTAAAATTTGAAATTTGGTTCTTTGGTTGGAACCACTTTCCAAAGCACCCCTTCATCTGACAAGTGTCAAATTTTAAACATAGCACGTTCAGGCATTAACTGAAAATGGAAGTGAATGGTTTAGTTCTAGGTTGAAAAATGTAGGAATGACTGCATGTATAACACAGACAATTAGCATTGACTCAAGTAGCCGTCGGAATTGTTAGTATGTGAATCTGTTGGGAGTTGTTTGGAACTAGATTACAGAGAGAGACTGTTCATCAACCTAGCTTTTGAAAATTGGCAGGTTGGTATTAAATGACACTGTTCCCAATGAGTTTTTTTTTATGTGACTGCGACAGACACCTTAAAAACTAAAAATTCTAAAAGTTCTTTAAAAATTTGGGGATAAATTCCTTGTAACAGAGTGACCATTCGATTTTTTGTTCTTTTTCAACTTTCAACTGCTGTTGTGTCGTTTCTGATTTAGGTGGATGACTCCAATCATTCGAAAGGTGGAAATGTTTTCTTTGCATCAAGGGTAATTGAAAGGATCTACAAATGTCAGGGATCGAGTTACACCCACTGTGCTAGGGGCTCGTATCACAGTTCACCATTCCATCTTTCGCACATTTTTTAACTTTCAACAGCTGTTGTGACGTTTCTAATGTAGGTGGATGACTCCAATAAGGTTTGTTCAAAAGGTGGGAATGTCTTCAATGCATCAAGGGAAATTTAAAGGGTCTACCCCTGTTAGGGACCGAGTTACACCCGTTTTACTGGGTGTTGTGTCGCAGTTCATCATTCAAGTTTTTGCTTATTTTTCAATTTTCAACTGCTGTTGTGACGTTTCTAAATTGGGTGGTTGAATCCAATTAGGTTCATTCGAAGGAGAGGTGGCATGTCTTCTTTGCATCAGGGGTAATTGAAAGGGTCTACCACTGTTACAAAAATATATACAGAGTGCAGGTGAAAGACAAAATCACGACGTTTCGGTTCCTACACCAGAACCGTCTTAAAGGGTCAAACAACAGAAAAATTGGCTCACCACCTCTCGGAAACAACAAAAAATCGGATTTCTAGTTGCCCCTTACATAAACGGAGTTACTGAACCCTTTCGCAAAAAGTAGTACACTGATAATTTGCACCTTTTTAGTAAAAATAGTCGCGCTCTTCACAGCCAACTGAAGCCAAAAGACTAGATTAATAAAAAAAAAACACCATTTATAGCGTACCTTGCTCCCATTCTGGATGCACAGCCACCTATGTAGGTCAAAGTAAATACGAAATATGTAAACGTCTTAGTTCATATAATTCAAACTTGAAATGAAAACTCACTGGTTCAGCACTTTCGAAAGACGGCCCGGGGTCATAAACCTGATATTTTGCAAACAACAATTTTATTTCAAATTCCAAACACCAAAACACGTGAAAACTTAGAATCACTTTGAGTTTATTTAACCAAACCACCTGTTCATAACCACTTGATACCTACAGCCAATCACCTATACAAGACTACATTAAGTTATGCAATAACGCTGGCATCAACACATTTCCACTAATCAAAATGCAGGGACCCACTATATAAAGCATTAGCCGACCTCCTTCTCTTACCATTTTACCTGCAGACTTGGGTGAGTTAGGAGCTGACTGTTGGCACATTCTTTCGAATTGTGCCGACTTTATATTTTATTTTTACTATTTTTTTATTTTAGTATGGTACTTTACATCATTAAGACTGTAAGGTTTGAACCATGTGCTGTGCTCTGCTGCTGTTTTATTAATTTTTCTGTTGTTTGACATGTTTTAAACCCTTCACTTGAAAACGGTTCCGATGTACGAAACGAAACGTCGTCTTTCACCAGCACTTGATGGCAACTCTGTATATATTTTTAATTACTAAAGTACTTTTTAACTTTCTGTTTTTTTTTTGCTAATGTTACAGAGGGGCTGGTATCAGGCTTAGAGACCAAATTTCAAAATATTAACACCTTGGTTCCTGGAAGGCGGGGGGGGGGGGGTGATGGGCGCATTTGTATTGCCTGTACTTCTAATAAACCCACAATGTAATTATAAAATTTTGGGCAATAATATCTTGGCAACTGCAATCTAATTAACTCATGACAAAATAGCAAAACATTTGTTTTCTACAAGGTGGTTGAACCCCATTGTAATCCGCCTCATTTACAGTTTTCCAAGCAATTTTAGCGTTAGGCTTAATACTCTACACAGACATTCATCGAATCCTTCCTGACTGGTGCCTTTTCCCCACATTAACGACTCCTCATTATTTTCAATTCCACTGTGTAATCCTCTGACCAGCTCCCCCTAAAAAAAAAATCTTGATGCTACAAAATAAACAATTCTTCTCTGTGGTTAAATTTCCTATCCAACACTTACATGCATCCATGCGTTCCTGTGGCTAAATTCCAGTTTCATGGGTTAACATGCAAATGGCTGGTTTAAAGAATACCTCTTTGCAGGCAACCAAACCTAATTATGTGGATAAATGGCACATATATCTGCCTCACCTTGCACAAACAACCTGCAAATACTAAAAATGGCGTCCAACAGGTCACATGATCTTAGGCAGCCAAGAAAGCCCCAGCTAATGTCATGTTGATCAATCATGAAGTTGAAAATTGTCCTTCATAATACAGACAAGCAAAACAAACTGAAAACCATATGAAACTGTTGGCACTAGACTGTGTGCCATTCGGTGAGGGGAAAAATAAAATTGCCAGTACTTGCCTGAGGCTGCAACTTTGCATCCTACAAATAAGCCTTTTATGTTTAGAAAATTATGAGTCCAAAATCATAATACTTTCAAATATGTTAATGTTAACACCTTAACTTAAGAAGTTTTTTTTTTTACTGTTTTTAAAAGGACCTTTTGGCACTTTATACTTGTGTACAAAACATCACATCTCACATTATCCCTAACACAAGTCAGTTTCAAAACACTTTCCACAATTCCTTTCCTAAAATTTAAAACTTGCAACACTAAAAAAAATAAAGAAAATGAGGTGGAAGCGAACTAGGAACCATTACTTTCATCTGCAGAGTAACAGAATGAGTTAGACAGAAAACAACACTAAAAATGTTGACTATATAAGTCATAAAGGTAATTAAAAAGCCCAATTTTACCTGGGGGGAGGTCAAAATTGGTTTCTATTGCCTTAAGGAAAATATGCACTACGTGTAAATTAAATTGCATTCAGTTCCTGAGTGCTCGTTACCCTGGAGGATTTTAAACTCTCTAGATACGCCCAGCTCAGACACCCACCTGTGCATGCGCGGGTCCAGCGCGCGCAGGCCCTCCATAAATAGTGCTACGGCGTCAGCCAGCCATCTACTTTTCCTCACGATATGTCAGCCATGATGGTGACTTGAGAGGGGAGGTTGGGTGGGTATTTACAGGTAGTGTATATTTTCCTTAGGCAATAGAAACCAATTTTGACATTCCCCCCAGGTAAAATTTGGCTTTTTAATTGCCGGTTCGGAAAATATCCACTACCTGTAAATTAAATTGCATTTACAGCAGACCTCGTCAGTATAGGTGGCGGGCACCATCATGACGGGCCCCCAAGGGTGTGAGCTGGGTCCCCAGTGACAGAGTTGTGGTTGATTGGTTGCAGACGCAACATTCTCTGCTCACGGCCGACTTTCTACCCAAGGCAGTCGGAGTGGGGAGGGAACTTTCAATAGCCAAAACGAGTTGGTGAGGAAGTTCAGGCGAGTTTTCCAGATTCCAAAACTTGTTCGGTTTTCGGTTGATGGTTTAACGATTTGACTGAATTGCAGTAAGTTCACAGGATGTAAATGAGGCTTTTTAGTTGCGGAAGTTAGGTTCTTGAAGATTAGCACATTGGTGTTGAGGTTTTGTAGAGAAATCGAACCTCAGAGAGGTGTGAAGAAGCGGCAGACCATTGTTGGATGGGTGCTTTGATTTAAGAGCAGTTAAGTAGATTGAAGAGGGAGTTTCCGATGACGGATGAAGCATGAGAAGGACTTGAGCGATTGTATGATGCAGTTGCAGAGTTGGCGAAGGGTCATGAAACGTTGTTCCCCAGAGCCATCGAGATTGGAACAGCAAAATCGGGAAGTGTACGTAGTATGTGGGTTGACCGAAAGAAATCTTGAAGGGCAGCATGTGAAGGGGCAAAATGCCGGGCACACTGTCATGAGCGTGAATTTTTGAAGAATAAAGATCAAGGTGAAGTTGAATGCAGAGTGGGGAAAATCGTTGAGGTCCAGTTTGACTCAGTGGAAGTGCGATACTGCCAGTCGTTTGAATGAGAGATCGTTGGTGGTAAAGAGTGATGCGAAGTGATGACGAATCGCTGGTTGTGGTTCGGAAAGTTCGGGTTGTAGTTGGTGAAGGCATCCAAGCAGATTAGGTGTTGGATAAGGAGCCGTGTGGTTAGTCATGGTGACAAGGTGTTTCTTCATGATTGACAGATTGATGAGTAAACAGAATAATTGGATAAGTCGAATTCCCAAGATTAGGAATGAACGAGACTTAACCAGTGGAATGTGAGGCGTACGGCTGAATGATTAAAAACCATTAGCCGGCCGGAAATTCATCAAGAGGCCTGGTCGTGGAAGGTGAGCAAGAAACAGGAGTCCAGGCATGTTGTTGGGAAACTTGGAGGACCTGTAGGAGGGTTGTGTGAGGTCAATTTCTCTTCAGAGGTGCGTGAAGAAAGGGCGTTACTTCGGCAGTGCGAAGGAGTTGAGCATTTGTCGTCCATGATCAAGGTGGGTTGAAGCGACGGTGGAGTCGTGGAGAAACTTCAGCTTCATCATGATGCAGCAGGTGATTGGTGATGGAGACGGATTTCCATGAGTTTGAAAGAGTTGTGAAACCATGGCGGTCACAGTGGTGTGGTGTGATGGACTAGGGCACCGTGAAAAATCATCATGATTCGATTGGTGACGGCTAGCTAAGTGACAATGCGTGGGTGTTGACGTTAAATAAACATTTTGGTGAACGAGAATGGAGTTCGGGACGAACGTCTGCGATGGGAGCTTGTGGGATGGAAACGTTGCGATGTTGTGGGATATCGTTCCAAGACATGTGAGTGAACATTCATTCAGAAAAGGGTCGGCTATATGAGGAGACCTTCCCTCCATGAAACCAAGCCGAGGTGGTGTAAAGGAGGTGAGATGGAACGAAGTACGGGGCAATCATGTGAAGTCCCACGCAGAGGTTCCAAGGAACAAGGCAAAAGCAAGGCGAGAGTTTGGCATTGCATTGATTTGATGTATGGAGTCCGTGAGCTTCTAAGGCAGTGCCAGGTGATTGTTGTCCTGGTGAAGTTGGTTGATTGATCGAGGAGGCCGGGTTAGCGGTGAGAGGGGGTGGATGTCAGCAGCACTCGGTTACCCCCGGCGGATGAACAATCGAGTCCGAAACGGGCCCAAAGCAATGTGACTTCGGAGGACGGACGAGAGCCGGTGTATTCAGCATGGTTTGCTGTGGACAGCTTCGATGCTTGAACGAAATGCAACGAGTGGCGCGGAGAGCATGGTGGTTCCCGGCGGAGGGCTTGTAGATGACGATCAGGCCGGTGGACCATGAGCAGTAGGCAAACGACGAACGGGCGTGCGGGTGGCAATGGTCTTGACGGTCGGCCAAGTGAATGGTAAAAGGGTGCACGAACGCAATGAGCTTGAGCGGTAGCAGGCTAGCAAACGATGAGCGGAACCACGAACAAAGATGGGGGTGGGGGTGGGCCTGAGTGGTGAAAAGCTGACGGATGCAGAACAGGACAGGCCAAGGATGTAAGAGCGAACAATGAACGGGAGCATGGACGTAAAAGGGCTTGAATGGTGAGCAGGGTGCCACAGAACGTAAGGAAAAGACGAACGTCAAGTTGGCTAGTTACGGGAAAAGAGGCATGTTGAAAATGAAAGTCGGCAAAACAAAGCCGGCGTGTGGTGACGAGTGGCTGGGCTGGCGAACAATGGGTGATGCCGTGAGCTTCAACGAACGTGAAAGACGAGCAGGAACGACGAACGATGCATGAGTTTCAAAGATCGGTCAGCGGTGGATAAGAACGACGAACGGCGTGGTTGAGCTTCAAAGATTCCCATGACGAACGTGAACGTGAACGAGAAGGAATGGCAGACAGCAGGAACGAATGGGTGTGACGGCAAGGCATGAACGGTGGCCGGACCAGTGACAGAAGAGGCGCCTCAGCAGTAAATCTTCAGGTTGGCCTGTAACGGCGAGTGGGTGCATGTCAATGAGAGGGCTGCGAGCGACGAACGGGCTGTGAGCAGCGAATGGCTTGAAAGACAGTCGGTCCCGAGCAGAGATTCTTCAGGTAAGCTGCGAGTGGTGAATCGATGAAGAGGAACAGTGACAGATCCGGTGAACGCATCACTTGCTTGACTGTTGTGAACGGGACGTCTGGAATGATGAGAACCTGTGTTCAGTCAGGACGTCGAAGAACGTGACGAGCGTGATGGGCTGGAAGGCCGAGAAGGGAGCAGTCTTCCGGAAGAGGACTGTGTGAGCGGCATCCATTATGAGGTGCACGGCAGCCACAGTAGCCCGGATGTGTCAGTGGTGAGTGGTTGACAATCGGGTGAACGAACGAAGAATGGAAGTGTTGACTTGTGAAAGTCATCATTTTTGCGGAGGTTTACCTTCCTGAGGGGATGACCTGCAAAAGAAAGAACGAACGCACCTAAACCTTGTACGGGTGAGCGGCGAACGAGCAACAGGCGAGAACGAACGGGAGTCCTCTTGGTGTAGCGGGCGAACGGGCAATGGTCTCCCGGTAACAATGTTGACGCAGTGACGGCATGTATGGTGGTGGCGGCGGCAAACGTCGAGCCAACAGTCGGCTAACGGAGGTCTCCTGCCGGCTGATGAAACAAGATGGCGGCGATAGAGCAAGCGAACGACGGCTGCGAGAAGTGATTGTGAAAGCAGCAGCAGTGACAGCAGCATCGATGGCGTTGATTGCAGGCCGAACGGTGCAGTGAACGGTAACGAACGATGCCACGAACGGCAGACACATCTTTTTAAACAGGAGAATCCTTTGTTGATAGAAGTCCACAACGAGTGAACGAACCGATGAATTCTTCGTGTAGCGGCGGTTCTGCGAACGAGAACGACGAACGGGAACGACGTACGACGAACGGAAGACCTCTTCATGTAGTGGCAGGTCTTGCGAACGGGAACGACGAACGGGAACGACGATCGGAAGACCTCTTCATGTAGTGGCAGGTCTTGCGAACGGGAACGACGAACGGAAGACTTCTTCATGTAGGGGCAGGTCTTGCGGCAGTCACAACGGGACAAGATGCACGAGGGATGAGTGACGGAAATCAGTTTCCGAGTGGCCGGAAGAACAACGATGCAAGGAGCATAACGGCAGTGGCGAACGAGAACGAGCTGCAGTCTCCTTATGTAGCAGGTGAACGTCGAATGATGAACGACGAACAAGAACGAACGGGAGTCTTCCTTGTGTAGCAGGTGAACGGCGAACGACGAACGGTGAATGCTTCGCTTGCTTGGACCTCTTCATGTAGCGGTGGATGGACTGAGAACGACGAACGACGAACGGAAGGCCTGTTCATGTAGTGGCGGGTGGACTGCGAACGGGAACGGCGAACGGGAGCAACGGCAGTGATGTTGATGCGGCGGCCGCTGGGGCTTGCATTGAGCTTCAAGACCGACGAACGATGCGGTGGTCTTCAAGACTGACGGGCGGCGAACGGGAATGAGCTTAAGGCCGACAGACGTGAGCAAGAAGACGCACGGTGCGATGAGCTGCAAAGGCGAACGGGAACGACGAACGAAATGATGGCTTCAAAGATTGGCGAACGGCGAACGACGAACGACGAACGAAAACCAAGATGGCGGGTAACAGAGCAAAGCAACCGTGACGGTTGCGTGGAGGAAAAGAGATGCCTGGCTGACGCCGTAGCACTAGTTATGGAGGACCTGCACGCGCTGGACCCGCGCATGTGCAGGTGGGTGTCTGAGCTGAGCATATCTAGAGAGTTTAAAATCCTCCAGGGTAACGAGCACTCAGGAACTGACTGCAATTTAATTTACAGGTAGTGGATATTTTCCAACCGGCAATTAGAAAGAGGTATATAGAATTAAAAAATAGTCCTGCACTGGGAATCGAGCCTGAACCTGGAATATCAAGACACAGCAGATGCAAAGAGTGCACTACTCAGAATGGTGACTGTGTATGCTATAAAGCTGATGAAAATGAGATGAAGCCATAAATAAAGAATAAACCTCAAGGTAAAGGGTGAACAAAGCAAACAGTCGCATTAAAGACTGGCCTTGCGAGAAGACAAGACACACTAATCTGAAAAAGGAAGAAGAAAAGACAACTGCTCTGACTGGGACTCAAACCCAAGACTTCCCACTGACTAGGTCGGGCGCTCTAACCCAGGGCAGATCCGGCTACAGGCTCCAGCTGAGTTTATATCTGTACAGTCTTGCTCAATGGTGGCCTAAAAGTCACAAACATACATACAAGGAGGGAAAGCAACTTTGCTTCTAGGCCTAAACACTAGAAATAATGTAAGCAGTAAATAAAGAGTACATCACAAGGTATAGGGTATATGAAGCAAACAGTCTGCAAACAGTCTTTTATAAAGACGGCAACATATTCTAAACTTGGCTGGAGCCTGTAGCCAGGATCTATTCCAGTAGCGCAGTGGTTAGAGCGACCAGCCTAGTCAGTGAGAAGTCCGGGCTCCTAGTCCCAGTCGGGGCAGTTGTCTTTTCTTTCTTTTTCAGCTTGTTGTATCTTGTCTTATTACAAGGCCAGTCTTTAATGCAGACTGTTTGCTTCATTTACGAGATAAAGCTAGTCTACCCCAAAACAAAACTTGTTAAAGATTCCCGCCAAGCTATTCGGTCGTGGAAAGTCGTGATATCAAACGCCAAGCTCTTTCGCCAAGCTGATCCCACCGAGTAATAGTTCGAAGGTTAAATGAAGTATCTGAAAGTTGCTTACTGCGCAATTTTCAATTATTTCATTTAACGTTTGAAGTATTAGTCGGTGGAATAAGCTTGGCGAAAGAGCTTGGAGTTTGATATCACGATTTCCCACGGCCGAAAAGCTTGGCGGGAATCCTTAACAAGTTTTGTTTCAGATTTTTTTGGTCCAAATTGATGAAATCCATTTTTTTTTCTTAGTAATTATGAGATGGAAACACCAATCTAGTTTTCTAGTCCATTTCTTTTTCTTCTCTTTGTTTTTTGGTTTCGTTAGATTTTGAGGACAGCAATCACCTTTTTTCATTTGATAGCATTTTTATTAGTATTGCAGCATCTCCTTGCAAACGCACGAATTTATTTGTCAGTTTGGTATTGTTGCATAAAAACTATATTTAAAACAATGTAAAACAATCAATTTTGACGTTTGGAGCCCCCTAACCCCTGAACCACTTGACCAATTAGAAAGGTCCATATGAAAAGGGCACATCTCCAGAGCAATACCTGTAAAATGAGCTAAGAACCAGCTTTATTCACCGCATGGAAGAATTTATTTTCGTGATACAGAAAAGCGTTACCAGTAGTAGTTAGTAGTAGTAGTTAGTAGTAATTAGGCAAATATCAACGTTATTCAGGTCGTTTTTTCAACAAGAAAACGTTAAGATATGGGTCTAACAGTGACTTTGATGTTGTCAGGCGACCAAAGTCTCCCGATCAAACAAGTTTCAGCCTTTTCTGTCGCATTGTTATTTATCCACACATGCCTGAAAACAGCCAAACAACGTGTCTACTGGTCGCCATGGTCATATATACATATTATCTGGATGTTATCGTTTTATCTTGGCGAGCGACACACTAGCGTGCGTCTTGATTAAAAAATAGTTCCATGCTTGGAACCAAACCTAGAAATGGCCAAAAATACCAGTTTGAGCTATGATGCCAAACAGATCACAAAACTCAGCACCGTTCGATATTTTGCTAATTTTTAACTTTCCTCTGCTGTTGTGACGTTTATAATTTGGGTGGATGACTCCAAATAGGTTCATTTGAAAGGTGGGAATATCTTTTTTGCATTAAGGTTAATTGACAGGATCTACTGCTATTAAGGGGCCAAGCTATGCCGGATTTACTAGGGACTTGTATCACAGTTCACCATTCGCACCAAGACCGTGTTCACTATGTCCACATCATGAATTGTTCACATGTCCCCCCCCCCTCTCCATTGCTCAAATTGTGTACTGTTACTACAGTGCTGATTTGAAGGATGAGCTGGCACACGGTGATGTGTGTTGTTAGTCACAGCATCTTCTGGAGTTTACAATTTAAAACTAGATAAATCCCACCCAGTTCTGGATTTTTACTGTTGTGTAATTGGCTACATTGTCGTGTTTTTTCTTCTTTTTTCAATGCAGTACATCTTCGTTAATGCCTTTAACAGTCCTTGTTCTACTGACGAAGAAGAGTATCAATGTAAAAGTAAATGTTTATCTAAAACACAGCTTGTATTACCCATAAACTGCAGGTTAGTAATTTATATTACTAAACAAAGTAGCACATTATGACTTGATCCATAGGTTTCAAAGCTTTCAAGGTTTCAAGTTTATGGACACGAGTTATATTCAACTACAAACACATCATACAAAATGTAGCATTATTGGCAGGGCATAGAATGCAGTTAAACGCACTCCACAGGAAACTTAATGCTAGTAGGAAAGATTTGAACCGGCACCTAAAAAATTTATTGAGAAATCCAATGTATGAAATATTTTTAAGTTTTAGATTTTTTAAAAAAAAGTGAAGCTGCTGGTAAGACAAAAATTCATACAACTGCTAATGTGTGCATCCACTATATGAACCTAGCGACAAAGTCATTTTACATCTCCATTATTTTTTTTTTGCAAAAGGTAAAGAAAAATATATTAAATATTGTCAGTTTATTAGCCGTCTAAATCAGCTGTGCCCAGCACTACTCCACTTTCATAGTTTCAGTTCAGGAAATCCAAGTTTCAAAAAAGAATTGTGAAATATGAAGGATTGGTCTTAGGACAACAAAAGTGTGAATTCAATCCGACATAGCAGGCTAATTCAGTCAGTGTTATTGGTTAGGATTAGGCGACTTTCCCAGCGGCGAGACCATATAAGCTGCACTTGCCACGCAGGCACTAGAAATCAGGATACGCCTGATATTGCCCTGCGCCACAGAGGAAGCAGGTACTGATTGGGATCCGGGGAGGTGGGACCCCTCTACCAGACCACCAGTGGGGCCGCACCTCGTGCTACCAAGTTGTCGGACTTTGGTGCCGGGTATTGATCTGCGCCACAGTTGGCGGGTCAGGATTCCAAAAGTTTTCGCAGCCGAATCCCTTTAGCAACAATCAGTCTCCGCGCCAGCTACCATCTAGCTGCAGGGTCCATCTCAAGCCACCTAGCCCGTGCGAGTCTATCCTCAAGTGCTAAAGCGTTGGAAAAACTTCAGCCCCACACTATCAATTATGGAATTTTGTGCACCATTACTCTGGAGAGACTACCAAGATCTTGGTTCCTATGACCGGTATTTGATGGACCTGGCAGATTCGAGTACAAGTGCTCATCCTCGTGGCATCTGCTGAGCCCCCACTTAAGGGTAGCAGTTTGGTCACTACTGATTCATCCACACTCTCTCCGGTGCTCCCAATGCCCGGGTTGTGCCGTGGCGAACTAGCTTCCGCTGGTTCTCGCTTTGCCCCAACACGCATCCGCACGAGATGAGTACACTACCATCACCGCCTTGGTCCGGCTAATGCCCCCGTTGGTCACCAACAAGAGTGTTCACCCGGGCACCACTCTGAGGTGGAGGTTGGTCAGTCTATGTCCGGGAGCAGGCTAACTCAGTCCCTAATACTAACAAAAGTTGTAATATAAACCTTATCCCATGCAAAATCCCAAGCTAAGTAGGCTAACTAGTCGCTACTAGTCGAAAAATATTGTTGTTGCGAGGATAAGAAGTGTTTACCGAAACAAAACTTTTCCCAAGCTGCAGTTGGACAACTAGTTCCTTCACAGTCAGGAAGGAAAAAGAACTAATATAGAAACTTTTGTCCTAAAGAAAAACAAATAGTCAGAAGTGAGGGACAGAAGTGTTTTTCACCCACCAGTTTCAAGATTTCAATTAGTGCAAACTTCAAAAAATGCTAGACTAAAACAAGGGTCGAAAATAACGAAAGTAGAAATACATACATTATTGTTGCCACTGATGCAGAAAAAGAAAAATTTTTTTATGATTTGCAGGAGGACTTAGGTTTGCAGGAGGACAGAACGCTCAGGTTTGAGCCAGAGTTCTTGGGCTTTGAGGGAAACTTTTCCCACCTTGCTTGAGAAGATAAAATGGAATGTATGGAGGTCAGTAAGAAAAGGAAAATCTGCAAAAATGCATAAGCCCTGATTTGGCTTTTTTTCAGGATTAGACAGAATTCTCCCCACTGCCTAGAGCAGCTGGATAACTAGAGCAGCTAGAGAAGCTAGATAACTGCTTAACCCTTAACGGTCACTACGACATCCTGCGAACTTTTTAAGTCCCATATGTTGCTTTGTCAGTTGCAGAATTCGAGCCGGTGTTCGGTGGGTTTGGAGACG
The DNA here is from genome assembly GCA_023313725.1 of Lithobius niger. NCBI lineage: Eukaryota > Metazoa > Arthropoda > Chilopoda > Lithobiomorpha > Lithobiidae > Lithobius > Lithobius niger. The sequence goes on along the minus strand of JAHWFP010175979.1, from coordinate 11,477 downwards.
GTGTGCTAACCACTGGGTTGTGCTTGCCCGCTCTGCTCAGGATCTCCGGAGACCCCTCACATAGCTTGAGCGCGCATTTTTCACTGTCTTGTCAAGTGTAATCATATGGCAACATAGTCGTTAAAGTGTTAAGAACCAAAAGGGCTGAAAAGGCAACCAAATTTGATGGCGTCACACAACCCCCATAATGACACAACCCCTTAATGGTATAGGATCGTTCAAAGGCATAGGAATGGTACAGAAATATGGAGTAGAAAGGTATAGGAATATAGGAACGTTCAATAGTATAGGAATGTTCAACCCTGTCTGCTGCAAGCAAACACCATTTCAGCTTGCTGTCTGAGCTGATGATGTTGCTTCATCATGCATGCAGTCAACAAGTGAAAAAGGAGTGCTGAAAATGCCTGAATACCCGAACTAAGGTTTGATAAATTTCAGTGAACTGTGGAGATTCTCTGAAATATGGCTCATTGACATAATGAATATTCGTGGAAATTTGGAACATCTGTGTAAATTTTTTCTGCCGGAAATTTTGTCCAGTAAGAACTCTCTGCATCCCTGAGCAACACTCGAAATGACAGATAAACATGTGGGAGCAATGGCGACTGACAGAACCAGTTGATGAAGAGTGCTGCAGAAAATTTGGGCAATTACAATACTCAAATTAGAAGTTTAATAACTTTATAACGGAAAAAAAATCATGATCAAGCTTAAGGTTTCTGAAGGTATGGACTGTCATACACAGACCACACCGTAAATACCATACTGTAAACACAATAACGTACACATATCATGCGTAAACGTCAAGCCTCCAAAGGTTGCCATACTTATTTACACTGGGAAAGGGGACGAAAAATCACTTGTAGAATTTGACACTTAATTAAAGGATTAAATTTCATTAAATTGGCTGGAAGCCCATGAGAACCATAGTTCCTTTCTCCCTGCAAGGAGATGTGGAGCGATGGCATGAAATGCTTGGGCCCATTTTTGACTGGGACTCCTTCATAGATGCATTTAATTTGGAGTATGAAGGCTCAAGTTATTTGAAGGATTTGCAAAAAGAACTGGAATTAGGAACCAGCATTCTAATAAACTTTTTCCCATTCCATCCATGCAAATTGTGGTTATTATGCATGTATGGTGCAAATGAATCGGAAGTGATTCATCGCATGATGACCAACACACATCCAAACTACAAACAGTACCAGTTGGAGTGCCATTTGATTCCATACGAGGATTGGTCAGGGATTGGTACGGCAACTGTACCAACCCCCCACCCATCCATTTCTATAGAATCAAACTTTTCATGGCGACAATATATGCTCAGAAGGCTCCAAGAGTACTGCTTCCCAGGGATGCCATCTGTTGAAGAACGAGGCATGGCTTCACGTCGGTTACATAACTGGCACAGGTTCGACACCTGCATTATCAGGAAAAGCAATATCTGTGGCCAGTTTCAACTCGACAGGATTTTGAGCTGGAATACACTGAACTCCAAATTTAGGAGAAAATGTGAATTTCAGTCAGAAAACCGTGAATGTGCAGAAGGCCACTGATACCAAGGTGGCAAACTAGCAATCAGAAAAGGAAAGAATCATTTGAATGAAACTGCTGAATTTGTCAGAAACAAAGAAATAGGGCTGCTCATTGTCCTGAGAAGCCATAAAACGAGAAGGAAGGCCATTAGTTTGGTATAACCACGTTGCATCTAAAAAAAACATACTCTTATTGGCCAGCAAAGGCTGGACTTTGCAGAGGCACTCAAAAACCTGTCTATGAACAAATGTTCAATTTTTCAAGAGCCTAGACGAGGAAACTAAGTCAGGAACTGCCCCTTAATTAATGTCAAAGTGTTAGGTGGCCCCTACTTAGTTCTAATCGATGCCGGTGCCATTTCCAGAAACATCTCTGGGGCTACAGCACTTGCTTTGCAGACAAAAGGGATGAAATGGCACAATATTGCGGCATATCTTCCTGGGAATATCCAAGGCGATGGTTGCATGTGCACAATGATCAGGTGGCCTGGTGGTTACTCTGCAGTAGACATTTCGCATCCTTAAGAATGCTACTGACAGCATGATTTTAGGCAGAGCTTTCTCTGGTCGAATTGGCCTCATCCCAGATATCAGCAATGGTGGGTGGTATATAGGTCAGAAGAACAAGAAACCATTCCTGAAAAAAAATCATTCCAAACAAGCTGAACTACTCAAGCAAATGAATGTAGAGGTGGAACGTGAACAGTGTGCTGCAGATGATGCTTTGTTAGGATAAAATCGAGCAAGCCCATTGTAGCAAGTCACAACACAAACTACTTGGAAGGTGTATAAACAGGCTTAAGCATGTGTTAACATCTAAACGAGGCAGTACACAGCTCTACCAACACAAGGTGAAAATCAAGCAAGGCACTCGACCAGTCTGTATGCCTCACTGACCTGTTAATAAGGAAACAAGAGCGATCATTGACATTCATATGCTTGAATGGATCTGATAGGATGTAATAGAATGTTCAGTAAGCCCATGGGTACTGTACCTATTCTTGCCCCTAAAAGGGGTGAAGCAGGGGCTATCACTTCTGTCTCAACAGTCGTCTTGTCAACTCCCCCTAGCTGGTTTACCAGATCCTTTCAAAAGTACTTGTTGGCTGTGCCACTGTAAAAGTCTGTTAACAACAGACAGCGAACCAGCAATGTTAGCCTAGCATTTTTCATGCTCGGTAATTCCAAATGGCTTCCAATCCTCAACATGAAATCAGGAATATTGCTGAGAGAAAAAGAAACCAAAAGCAAGAAGTATACCTGTTTTTATATGTCAGGGGTTGATAGCAGTTTTAAAAAATGTCTTAAGGGTTGGGCAGTGAACCACCATCCCTTGTGTTGATAATGAATATGGCACTTGAAGATTGTTTATGCACCTGTGGGATGGTTTATGTGGACGATATCATCATATATAGAGATAAATTTCAAAACCACTTAGCTCATATTTCAAATTTGCTGTACAGATTAGGAAATGCTGGTCTTACAGAAAATCTGAGTAAGGTACATTTTTTGTGCCATGTAAATCAGTTATCTGGGACATGTAATCCATTCCCACAGTTCTCTCCTAACCCCGAAAAAGTGAAGGAAGATCAAGAACTTCCCAGAGCCTTACAGATAAAGAGTTTACATAGATTTATCGGGATGATGGCCTTTTACAGAGGTTTCCTCAAGGATTTCCGCGTTAAGGCAGCCCCTTTTTATGAACTACTGGAGAGAAAAGTAGTCTGGGGTGGCAAAAACTAAAATCAGATGCTGTTCAGGAAGTAAGAGACCACCTAGAAACTGTGATTTAGCCCTGACAGACCTTTTTTGTGATTTGGCTGTATCTAACATTAACTCCATCTATGTAAAGCATCCACGCTGGATGGGCTTTGGAAGGTTTGCAATGATGAAAAGCGCAATGTGGCCCCCCGCAGTTGTACGTAAGAAGATGCATGAAAACGAAGATGCAAATCAGCTAATCGGGTTCACGGACAACACATCTATGAAACAAAAATAGTCCATCGGAGGCTACTACACAATTTAAATTGAAGACAAAGTCTTCCCTATAGAAGATGGTATCCACAGATAAGAATCTTTTTTAATGCATTTTTTCAGAAAAAATTAGTCTTTTTTGTGGCAAACATTTGGCGAAGTTTGTGAAACAAACTAGACATAAAAATTCACTTTGCAACCCTTTACGTGCTCATGCTAATGCTACTGAGAGAGACAGAACAAAGTAATAATACACACGTTATGCTTCTACACTGCTTCCCACAGCAATTGGGACTTTCATTTGCAGAAATTAGCATTTGCAATGCAAAATACTGTCTCCAAGAGTAATAAATTAATCCCAAGTGAGTTGAATATCGGACAAAACAATAGTGATCAGTGAGGTTGAACGTTGTCCAGAGCTGGAGCTAGGAATATTTTCTACGTGGAAAACAGCCTATATTTTTCCATGCCTTTATATGCACAATTCTTCGCCCTAGCCAACTTACAAGGTCATGTATTACCTAATCGAATTTACCAAGCATACTGTCGCCCCATCCAATTTGTCATTTGGCATTTTGCCCCTATCGAATTTACTAATCAATTGTCCCACCCTGCATCCGTCTTTACGAGGAACTTTTCGCTCCCATTGAATTTAACGAGTAGTAATTTGCCTCTACCAAATTTGCTGATAAACTTTTCATCTCTATCAAATTAGCAGTTTATGTTTCCAAATTCCATTCACCTCTCACACGGGCTGGTACTTGACGACTCCTGGGATCACTTGTGCACAGGGGTCATCTGACTGGCGTGGTTCTGGTTTGGAGCCTAGAAGCAAGACCAAAATGGAGGCTTAGCTATATAAATAACCATATAATAAGGTGCAGCATATGTGTAGCAATAGTTCACATGGCCAAAGAGAAGCCCATGTCAGCCTATTGCTACTGATATGCTATGCCTTTATTATATAGTTACTAGAGGAAGCCCGTCCTATGCATGGGGCCGGTCATGAATTAAGTTTACAGACACACTTTTTCCGACACACTTTTCTCAACACTTTTCCCAATACTTTTCAGATTGAAACTGTTCACCCGACGTGCATGCCCATGTGCGTTAGTATACTGTCTTCCACCGTATATCTTATTGAGTTGATCGACCACTCCCTCCTGCTTGCGCTTTCCATGCAGGTAGAATGGGAGAGTCCACTTGCAATGCGGGCGTGCGGAGGGGGAAGTGATTGTTGTCGCCTTTTCAAGTGATTGTTGCTTGAGAGTGTGAGTCTTGATGGCAGATGTCATAGTAGTCTTGAGTTCAACGATCTTATTATGTAGATTATGTAGCTAAGCACCTGTGTAATATTGTTACGCTTGTAATAGCCTAAATAGTTGTGCAGATGAGTATCCTTCTGTTTCGGAATTATTACTTTGTGTTGTATATTCAGAATATAGAATATGGTAAACATATTTAGTGCAATAGCATTCGTAGGCTGGTCTTGTTAAGCATTGTCCACACATGTACTTTTATAAGAACTGCATTGGTAAACAGGCCTGTAGACAGAGGGGATGCTGAGAGCTTGTGAAGTGTAACATCTTGTTGCTGAAC